>VZDJ01007755.1:1133185-1155487 GCA_008694505.1 Cyanoderma ruficeps
AATTATCACCAAACTGTTTGGTATTTTTTACTAATTTATTTTCTTGTAGTATCTCAAGTGAGAATTTGTTACCTGGATCTTTAAGAGACTTTTTTTGACCAAAAAGGTCTTGTCTTGCCTGTTACATCATTTTCACTGCCTTCACATGGTAATCTTCCATAAGCTTATTAAATAGCTCATGTGTTACAATATGAGGATTGTTTGATTATTTGTAGGTCTTTTCTTCTGTTGCAGAGGCGACCTCCAGATAACTCATTTTATGTAAGAACATGTAACAAGAATCCAAAGAAAACAAAATGGTGGTATCATGGTAAGTATCTAACTAGGGCCAGGAGCTTTTAACTTCTTTCCAGGTTGAAGGTAATTGAGTTGTAGGAAAGTAGGATAAATATGTCCAAAGCATTAAACTATTTTTTCCAATTCAAAAAGTTATTTAAATCCTGTTTCTGAGATACTCTGCTGTGATTTTTTTTTTCTGTATCACATTTGAATAATTCCTGGGGGAAATTTAAACATTTTAAATTTTAGGATTGATTTTGAATGAAAGTTTTTGCAAAGTCTATGAGAAGTTTAAAGTTTGGGACTGGGGAAAGTCCATGATGAAATTAGGTTTTGCTCTAAACCATTTTTTTTTTGTTATTAACACTTTAAAAACTTTTATGTTGTTGAAAAGATACCTATATATTTGTAAACACTTCTGTGTTTTGATAGACTTCCACTCTTAATCAGAATTTCCAGTATGGGACAGTTGACTGACTTTAAAGGCTCCCAAAAACTAATACTCAATAATATAGTAATAAGATTCTCCATGGACACAATAAAGGAGAAAAAAAAATATTAAAACTGCTAGTGTCTGCAGTACTAGTGTTGTGTTGTGTTGGGTTTTTTTTTCGTTGTTTGGTTTTGGTTTGGGGTTTGCTTTGCTTTTGCTTTTGTGCTTTTTCTTTCCACATGTTCTGTGTTTTGCTTTATACTGTGTGGTTTCTTTCTTCTGCCTCAGCATTTGTCATCCTCCACCCAGAGCTGCAGTTGGCTGTATGTGCTTGTCTTATCCACTCCACTGGTGAGGAAAGAGGGAAGAAGAGGGTAGAGATGGGCCATGCTTTGTTTCTCTCCTCTCTTGTTAGCAATACTTTCCTTGCTAGGAAAGTTCTGTACAAACAGTAGTTATTGAAAGCACAAGTGCTTTGGGAAGGGATATGTCAGAGCAGGTAATACTCTATGCTAGTGTTGTGCAGAACAGTTGATTCCATCACTGCCTCTTGCTGAAGGTTCCACCATCAGACATCCTCTGTTTTTCATGGCCTCCCTACTCCAGGATATATTCTGTCCCTGAAGTGAAACTAGAGCAAGTAGTTTGAGGCAGACTGGAGAGGCAAAAATGCTGAAGTCTTCACCCCTAAAATTCTTAAGATTGTTAAAAGCCCATGGATGGCCTAACAAGAAAAACTTGATAGTTTCATAATACTTGCTGAGACCCATGGGTTTTTGACATATGGTAATGTAACAGAATGAAACTCTGTTTCTCATCATATGGTAACAGTAACTCCAAAACAAGGTGGCTTCAGGTACAGTAAGAGAAATGCTGTATGTCATGAGATTAAGGTATAACTAAGAAACTTGGGACCATCTCGTAGTCATTTTTAAAGTTGACTCCAAGAATAATAATCATATTGCACACAAGGATAGATTTTTCATCCTCACCAGATTATCCAGCAGTCACTTTCTTTTCTCTCTCTGTTTTCATGCTCTTGTAATATGTTTGGTGCTTCTCCATTTCTAGTTTTGGTTTCTTTTAAGTGGCTTTCAGTTTTGGGAGAGCTTTTGTTAACTTTCTATTTTCACTTGCTAATTATTTTTAAAGAGAAACAGGTAAAGTTCAATTTATTGGCTTTATCTTGTGATTAAAGTATGTTCTGTCTGCTTTTAATTTGTACTAGTCTCATTTTGATTTAGAATAGAAGTCTATAAAAGGAGAACAATCTGCAGATATTACTTTTATTTCTTAATCATGAAACTCAATTTGTGTTAAACAAGCAAAACAGAAACTTAGTATGAAAAGAAATCTGAGTTACTGATTCTGAAGATTGCTGTATTATTATGGTTCAAAACCATGACTTACAGTTCAGTGAATGGGTATTTTAGTTGCTGTGAAGTAACTATGCAGTGTTTTTTTTCTGGAAGTCAGAAAACCTTACCCCTCCTCAAATTCAGAGCAATATAAAAACCAACCTGAGGCTAGAGAAAGAAAATCAGTTCATTTAAATAAGTCATACTGTCTTGATTACAAATTTTTTGAGCTCCCCACAACCTTAAATTTTTAAATGAAAAATAAAATATTCCTGATGTCCACTGGACAAAAATGTCATAAATGATAACAATGTTTTCCCGTTCAGTTTTGTGCGTGTGTCATTTGCTTCTTTTTTCGGTTAATTTTGTTTCTCCTATGTGGACATAAAACAAGTCTGCCAAGGCATGATCTTTAAATTTTCAGTGTTTTCTGACCAGGTTTAAAGAAAGGGTATGTTACAGTAAAATAGGAAGTGTTAAAAGGTGCTTCTGTTATGTTTATTTTCTGCTGATGCTTCAACTGTGAAGTGTCATGTTTCTAATCTTGTGGTTAAAACACATTTGGCTGGATAAGTGAGGGAAGAAAAAACAATCCCACCCAGGAAAGAAAACCAGCCGTCCAAGAGTAACTGCTGTGAGAAATTAAATGCCAGTGCTAATACAACAACCTGTGGAGAGAGATGCAGAGTGGTTCTGCCATTCTGCTGTCAGCTGCCCATTGGACTGCTTTAGCTTTAATGTGACATTTTACCTCTATGTTTTGAAGAGATGGGAGGAAGTCTGTCATATGTACTAATACATGCATTTGAAGGAATTTTTTTTTTTCAGTATGTGCCTGAATTTTTTTTTACCTGGGAGTAAAATAGTCCATGGTTGGAAACTGATGTAAAATGAACCCAGATGAGCACAAAGTGATAAAGTGGCACTTTGAGAAATATTCTGACATGTAAATATGTGTCTGCTTTCAACCTAAAGCAGAGTTTTTAATCTGTCGTATCATCCCTGTACCCAACACAGCAGCTTATTCCACGAGCAGAGTTATGGATCTTGGTTTGCTACAAAATGATGTCCTCACAAATCCTGTTTTAAAGCTCCTGATCTTTGATAACTGAAAATATTTCTAGATTGTCTGCCCTCCCCAATGTCTGTTTTAACTGTACATTGACTTTCCTGCTGAATTTCAATCTTAGAGTTGCTCATGTTGTGTTAAAGGCAGAGAAGGATCCTCCAGATATGATTTACTTGGGCATTCAGACTGAAATTGGTTTCATAAAGCTGTTTGACTTCCTTTGTTGTTCTCAGGAGGGAGATTTTTTTTTTTATGGGAGGAGGTGGAGGGGGACAGTGAGGTGGGGACAGGGAGGAAGGGAAAGGCAAGGGTGTTTGTTTTCAACCAGCACTTCCTTGCTGCTTTTGGAGGTTGGTTTGATTTTGTTTTTTTCTTATGCAGAAAGTGTTTTCTCTGATATTTGGCCTAAAATTTTAGTATACCATTTAAATATCCCTTCCCTCTCCTTTGCATCCTTCTCCTTTTTTTTTAACATGTACAGTAGCCTACTAAAAATTGAAAGAGTTTTTTTACAAGTAATAGCTTTGATATAATATTTTCCCATGAGAATGTAGAATGTTTATGAGGGTACATTTTTAAGTGTGGGAGGTTAACAAGTTCTTTAAAAATAATCAGGCAGACAGTAAGTTTGCTTTCTGTTAACAACTCAGTATTTACTGCTAGCAGGTGCAAATATACTGCAGGTTGATGTGTGAAGGAGAATGTTTAAAAGGGAGAGCATTAATATGGAGCATAATGCAGAAAAGATAGGCATAGATCATGCATTTTTATGGTACGTTCTGGCTAATCACAGTATCTAAAATTTAGTTTATCTAATTTACTTTCAGGGTTAAGATTTTAGGATTATAGTAGTAACCTATTCTTTTTCCATAAATCTGTAAGCTATTGTTTTGTGTTGAGTCTTGATAAATAAATTAATATGCATATATGTATAGATATGTGTGTGTGTATATATATATATACACACATATAAATGTATGAAGGGTTGAGAATGCATCAGAAGCAGCTCGCTCTGCCAGGTCTTGTCCCTATCTATTCCTCATGAAAGGATGTCTTAATTTGATAACTGTTGTGGATCTGCTGTACTTCAATGGTGTAAAATGTTAAGCATATTTGATATTTCATTTTCCTGGCAAGTGCCTTTCTAAATATAAAGCGTGGAAATGACTGTCGTGTTAATGGAGTGTGTGCTAATACTAATCTCTTTGGGGGTGTATGTGTATTTTGGAAGTTTAATTTTTAATACTTTTTTTCTCCCCAAGTCTTTATTGAACCAAATGACAGAGTTATTCAATCAGGGTGTTTCCTCTGCATGTTATTGTCTGCTAGGAATTGTTTCTGCCTATCGCACCTTGCTAGTTTGGAATTAGAATGTTTATATGTTTTCCATAAATGCTCTTCTTTTATTTTAAAGATGACACATGTTGATGCCACCATTTTGTGATCCTCGTAGCAGAAGATAGTCCTACTGAGAAAATGAGCACTTTGATCATTCAGTCTTTGAACTTTAACCTTTGACTGGAAGTGACCTATAGGCAATGAAGACTACTTCCTTTGACTGCATTTTTACTAGTGTGCATTCTGGGCGCATGTTGATCGCTGGTTCAGTCCATGCAACTGACATGCTTTTATTAGTCATACAGTATTAATGCAGGTGTCCAGAAATGTCAGAATAATTCCATTATTTTTATTTTAAGCTTTTGGAAGAATTCCAGGTCTTCATATATTGTGCAATAACACTGAGCTCCTTGGCGGTTTTGGTGCATCCATTGCCGGCAATGGACATTGTACCAGGGAAAGGTTTTGCTCCTGCCACAAAAAAGATTTACGCATGACAGAGCTTATGAAAGTTTTGGATGTATTTGGATTATAAGCAAGGGATTGACAATTACCTTAAATCCAGCCCATTCTTTTATATTTGGATTCTATGCACTGTGACCAGAAAACTAGCAGCATAAGTTAACATGCCTAGCTGAAGGACTGTAATAAGATCATTACGTATTTATTAAATTGTTTATCTGCTGTCAAATTGTTTTGACATGGGCGGTTTTTCAAGTGACATTGGCAGAGAGGTACAATGTTATCCCTATGGTGAAATAAAACTACTTTTTGTATATAGTTATTCATATCTCTGAAGCAAAGGTATGAGTAATTTAGGGTATGAGTGATTTAAACATGAATTTATTTTGGAGATAGAGGATGGCAGTGATATAACTGAACTTGCTGCAGTCCGTAATTGGGCTTGTAATTTGTACTTTAGAGCTTTTTCCAAATAGATTGCACACTGTTATTTCCTGCTAGCCATCAGCATGAGCCCTACTGCCTACACCAATATTTCATTTATTTATGTGTTCGAAAGCAATCCATATAACACTTTTTGTTTGCATTCACTGTTTCTTTGTGTTGTATGTCATGTTTGAATGTTACAAAACAATATTTTGATTGAAAAGCTTTGTCAGAAGATATTTTCATGTAAATTATTTCTTTATCTTGTAAGCATCATCTTGTCTTTTAATCCTGTATTATAAAAAGAAAAAAAATACATTTTTGACAGAGGCTTAAAGTTTTCACAAAAAAGTGTGGACCTTCTTATTTAAGTTTAAACTAAAGTATATTTTCTTAACTTGCTTGTCCCACGTAGCCATGCCAATTTTTTCAGGCTTTTCTTCACCAAAAAAGGGGGAAAAGCCTAAAATCAGACATTTTTCTGTGGAGCAACATTTATTGAAATGATAGTTGTTCTCAGCACTCTGTAATATTTTGATACTGCAATTAGGTTGTCTTTTTAGGAAGCACTTTTATAAACTAAATACCTTTACACATATGCAAAATTTCTATGATTTTTTTTACTGTTGCCTTACTGTTGCACTCAAAGAGAAAAAACCAACTCAAGCAATTAATGCATGAATGTCTAAATCAAGTAATAGTTTGATGTAAAAACAAAAGCAAAAAAAAAATCCCTAAACCAAATCCACAATGAATAACTACAATAAAATCAGAAAATTGGCAGAAAAGACTGATTTTTTTTTAATCTGCTGTATGATAACTGACGTTTTATAGCCTTGTACATACTTCTCTGTTACCTATTGTTTAAAACACTTTAAAAAAGTATAGATGCTTAACTCAGGGTGGATAGAGTTTAGATGGATTTGCTTCAGAGAAGTATTTTGTACAGCATCAGAACTGTAGATACTGGCAGTGAAGTGAGGCTACAATATACTTCAGGAACTGCTTTTTTTTTTCCTACTGTACTGAAAATATCTCTTGGCCTTTAAAAACTCAATGGTAAAATCTAGCTTTGGATATAAATTTGATGTGTATATATATTTTCACAATGAGCCTTGGAAACAGAATTAATTTTCTTTTAAGAGGCAAAAAAAGAGTCATTTTAAACAAAAGAAATACTTATGCTCTAAACTTTTTGTTTAGCAAAATTTTATTGTTGTGAGATCATCAAACTGGTTATTTTTGGAAATGGTTCATATGAAAGAGCAGTAATCTGATACTTAATCTGTGTGGTCTTTTTCACTGCTCTGTATTAATTGAAAGAATTGAGAAATTCATGTATGAATGGTTCACGTAATGGATCCTATCAAAACAGTCCACAGGAAAGAGACCTTAATGTGACCAGGTAATGTCTGAAGAAATGGCTTATGTACATCTCAGATTCAGTTATCTTTTCATATAGTGGCTTGGGAAACTACAATACATGGTTTCAGAGAAGCTTTATCACATACCATATGTATTTTGTTGAAGATGGGGTTTGTAGTGCAAAGCATTATACATTTTTTTGACCTGTGCTATCACATGGACTATAGTGAAGTTAAATAACCAAATTTATGCTGCTCTTTAATAAACCCCCACCCCCTATAATATACTTAGATCAAGAAAATGCAAGGTAGATTAGAAGAGAATGTACCTCAGGTCTTACAGTTTACAGTAGAAATGCCTCATTGGTTCTCTTGTAGATCTGTGGGTAAGTTCACCTATATAGAGAGGGCCAAGACAAAGCTTATATACCACTCAAGCCCTGAAAATAATGCAACTATTCTGACAATGCTATGATGTCCTGAAAAAGGGCTTGAATTAGATGGAGGTGGTGCCATCCTTTCCCAAGGGTGACCCTGTGTATGTAACTCTCTTTCACTTGGAATTTCTCACATGGAATGGTTACAGAATTGGCTTGAAACTATCTTGCTTTTATTTTGTGTCAATATTCATGTTGTTAAACACTTTGTTTTGTGTTTAGTGTCTTTATACTATAACACAATAAATTCTTGTTTTAAAATAGATTACTACCCTTGAATGGAAATACGTGTGGACCTTTTCATGGTGGAGTGCAGAAGCACAGTTCCTTACATTCAGCCACTCTTAAGACAAAGCTGCCAGTCATTTTAAAGTGTTGTGATGCGTATCAGAGGAGGAATTTGTATAACAGGAAGGTGTTTCCTCAGTCTCCAGAGGGTGTCTGTTGTAACAGCTGAAAGAATTAATTTAAAAAAAAAAATCACTAATATGTAATGCTTTGATTTCTCACAGATAAGCAAATAGTTCTTTATTGTGGGTTGGTTTTTTTGCCATTTGACAAGCACTTAAAATACTTCATGAGAAGTTTCAGATGCAGGATTCTTTTTTGCCTGCAGTGGTTGGAAGAGAGTTTCTATTATTTTGTCAGCATCTATCAGGACTGTTTAATCAAATCTCTGCCTCATACCAATAACTGCTTTTAGTTTTGTACAATTTCTTTTTTTCAAGAGATGATGTCTTCTGCTTTGTAAAATACAAGGCACTGCATACCCAAAACATGTATTTTTATGAAAAATTAGGTTTTTAAAATTCATATATTTTCTATTGTGAAGATTATTCTAAATGTTTGATTTTTTTATTTACTACCTTTTTTTTTTTTTTTTAAGTCTGACAAAAACCTGAGATGTGAACTGTATTTAAAGGTATGCTTTAAGGAGATCATAAAGTTTCCAGGTCAGTAAATAATAGTGTTTTAAAAAGAGAGGGGGAAAATCTTAATTAAATTAAAAGATTTTAAAAAATGCAGCTATAGAGTTTCAAGGTGTGGAGGAAGTCAGTACGGTTTTTGCCTCCTCTGGTAGAGCAATTGAACATTATGTTGTGTTTGCATGCTCACAAATCCTGATCATTCTAAAGAATAGGTTTGAATGAATTTTCTTTTAAAACCAGTTACTTCTAATCCATATCACACAGTCCAGTTTAGATTTGCTCTAATACACAGTGGTACATGAATAGTTGGGTGTTGAAATGAATAAGGGGAATTAAGCTGCCCTAGTGATATTCCATTGTCAGCTGCAGTCACACAGCAGCATGGGAAGAGAGACTGGATTTGGTTCATGTGCCAGGTACTTGTTGGCCTGTTGTTTCTAGGACTAATACTAAATTTCCAAACCTCCTGGCATTAAAATACCTTTATAAAATTGGAAGAGTAGAAATATCATGAGCCTCCTTTTACTATAAAATATAATTCAGAAATACAAATTTGAAAATACTTGGTCTCTGCTTTTATTTCATTTTACTGATAATTGCAGAAAATCTGTTCACTCTCCATTTCTTGCGGATTTTATGTACTTCTTAAAATGTTGTTAAAGGAATTTCATTCAGCTGATTCAATGTAGCAAATTCTCTCTGGTGCTACATAAAGTTTGTTGGTTTTTTTTTAATTACAAAGTAAGAGTATTTCAGTAACATTGTAGTTCTAAAGTAATTTCTGTCCTGAAGTATATAGGCAAAACCATATAGGTTTTATTCAAATAATTATTTTGTATTTAAAAACCGAAAATAAAGGGCAGAATCAATTGACTGTGCAGTGTATATAAGTCTGGATTTATAAGCCTGTGTCCATAGTTTCTAATATAATACTTCATAGGAGCTTTAATGTTTGAGTCATGGTAGTAGGTTAGATTGTATTTAACTCCCTCTACTTGACATCCATGCTATGTGCAGTGTAACTTTGTCTTTTGAAGTGACATTTTTCTCTTGACCTCTGCTGGTGAAGGAGCAGCTTACAAGAGACTCTTCTGAATAGGAATCCAGTGAAGAATTGAAAACCATAATGATGGCCTCAAAGAAAGATGTTACAATCTGAAATCCTGTAACATTGACCACAGTTCTTCCCTCAGCTGGCCTGTTTTTTGTTGTTTAAAATCTCCATGATAAGACCTTAAAACTTTTGTCCTGCCTTCATCAATTGGGGAAGCTGTGTTCTTCAAGCCCTTCAAAGTGCTTTGTGCCAAGTAGGTCAGGCTTAAATCTGTTCACATGAACATTCTGGGCCCTTTCTCTTCCCAGGACCACAATGTTGTCTGCGTGCTGCTAATGCAGTTCTCCAGGGCATTTAATCCTTAAAGATAAAATCAAGCACGGTTCCTGCTATTACCAGAGAAAGAGGAATATGTACTCCTTCCTTTCCAGTCTAATGATTTACATTCCTACCTTGCATCTAACTTTATTCTTGAGTCTGCACTGAGACGATTTAACATGGTAAACCAGTAGGAAACTGACTTAAGAAAATGTGAAAATCTGTCTAGTCAATTAGCAAATTAGATCAGCTTGCTGCATAAGCAATAGTTTCAAAGCTAATGCAAGAAATGGAAAGCTGTGTGTAGGTGCAGTTTGGATGGTAGGGGCTAAAAAATGATATGTATCTTTAGAATTTTCTGGATAATGTAAAATATTAGCAACCTTGCATTACACAGAAGCTGAGTTATGTGCTATGAGAAGCCTGAGAGTTGGAGGTCTGGACTGACTGTAACAGTCTATGACAGGCTATGACTGTCTTTTTAAACTGTTTTCCAGTTAAAAAATTCTGAAGTTGTTCCAAAACCTTCAAATGATCTGTTACCTCTCCATTTAGATGCCTTGAGTTTTAGTGCTCACGAACAGGTTGACTTTTTGTGTTTTGGTGGGTATGTTTTTTTGTGGGAGGTTTGTTGTTTTGTTTTTTAATGTAGCAAGCCTGTAGTCATTGTTCTGTGAGGATATTTTTAGTTAAATTTTTATCAGATCAATGCTGTCAAACCTTAATCAAATATAGTTACCGACGAAACTTAATCAAATATAGTTACAGTGAAACTGTTCAGAAAATGCCAGTTATTTTCCAGAAGGAAGGCAATAATATTACAAAACAAATGTCTCAAATCTTGAGATTAGATAAGAAGCCAGATGTGTTTACAGTCGACTAACACAGAAAACATGCGTTCCAAGTCTCAAAGGTTTCATTGTATACTTCAAGAACAGGACTCTTGCACTCTTGTAGGAGGTTTTCAAGACAAAACCACACTGGTTGCCACCTCATCCCTTCCTCTGGAGGTCTTGTTCAAGGAATGGGTGTAACCTGGTGGGTTTGATCTGTATTTATTTTTGCTGGGTCAGTGAAGAGTGTGTGACAGCTGTTACTCTGACTGGTGATGAAGTGTGAGTAGCTCTTGAGTCTCTCGTCCTCTAAACTGTCCATATGTCTGCAGAAAACATTGTTAGCTATGTTTCACATGCGCAGAATAAAGTACATTTTATTTACTTGGTGTAGACAATTTATTGAAGATCAGAACTCTGGAAGATGCAGTATAGAATGTATATATAACTAAGTAAATAAGTGACAAAGATAAGTCATCAAATCTCTAGATGACTTAGACTATATCAAGCCTAAAGTCTTGATTTGCATAAAGTTTTAAATTTGTGGGGCTTGAGGTGAGGGAGAAATTGGGGGCATCATCTTGCACTGGTATCTTCTGTATCACACTTGGTTTTGGACTGTGACTTTTAATCTCTCAGGTATCTGTGTGTTATCATCTGCCCCAGGCAGTAACTACTGTCTTAAGTGTTGTGCTGGAGTAACAGGTGACTTGGTGTTCCTTAAATAATAATAATCCAGACAGTCTTGTATTGGGAATGATTTTTCAAATGCTCCTTCAAACTCATTGTGACCAACAGTGAGGATACTACATGGAGATAGGCTATGCTCACAAAGTAGGGTGGGAGGGAGAACAATCAGTTCTTTAAGTTTTAAGTTTGATAGCATCCTGAAGATTCTCTAAAAATCAGTGGCTGGTGGCATGGTGGTTTGGGTTTCTGTGGTTTTGGGGTTGTTTTTTGGTGGTGGTTTTTTGTGGTTTTGTTTGTTTGTTTGTTTTTGTTTGGTTTGGGGTTTTTTTAGAGGACATCAGTAATTGCACCAATCTATAATTCTTACGTTATGAAGTTCTTCAAAACTGTGAAAGGGCAAATGCAATGCAACTATAGTCATGATGCAGCTGAAAGATCAAGGTCCTGTATGGCAACCAGTAGCAGTTTGTTGAAATGTGCTTTATTAAGGAAAAGAGAATAGGGAGTCCTCTCCATGAACTGGGGTAATAAGTTTATTTTTGCCTTTGCAATAGTTTTACCAGAAAACATAATAAACAGCAAAGGTGATTTCATACTGTGCCTGGCAAGAGATTTTGAAATCTTGCAGGTGGAAAATAGACTGGATACAATAGTTTGCTATGTGTTTTGTAATCCTGAAAATTTCTTCTGTTAACTTCCTTTCTTTAGTCTGTAGGACTAAATCATACCTAGGCACTAATCATGTCTTCCTGGTATCTTGGGTACTATTGGGGAATGGTATATAGAAAAGCCTGTAATTCTTTTCCCTAAAAGTTTCTCTGGATTGTTGTTACACTCAGTTAAATACATCATCTACTTCTGTATGTGGCCCATCAGCTACTTTGTAACAGGGAGGGTTTTTAAACTCATTTCTGTGCAACACTTTGAAAGTGAACATTATAAAGGCTTACCATTTGGATATTGGTATAAATTGTTATTTCATCCAGAAGGCAAGTTTCCTTACATTGGTAACTATGGCGTGCAATATTGTAAAGCTTAGGTCTTCCTGAGTGATTTCTGAAATGTAAATCTCTCTGAACATATTTTTTTTTTCAGTATTGGATGTACCTGGGTAAGTAACAAGAATTGTCTTGTGCCAGTCAGCTCAGTCTGGAGCATTCCTGCACACCAGGTTTAATGTCTCAAGGTTTTCTTTGGAGTAAACCAAGGATCTAATTGGAAAAATTGTGGTGATCTCTGCGTAAGGTGATTCCATACTGTTTTGTGGTGAGATGGTTTTTTGTGTATTTCAAGGCAACTATTAACATACCAGTGCTTGATTTTGAAGAATGGGTCCTGTCACTATTGAGAGTTTGTCACATGGTAAAGCATTTACGTAATTCTTTTTTTGTTTTATTTGCAAAGAGGCAAATGGCAGAAATGGCAGAATTTGGCCTCTGGAAAGGAATCCTCCTGCATGGTCTGCACCAGAATGCTGTTTCTCTCTGTCGTAGTATTTATTTCTTGGGTTTGATCTTAATGGTAGTTATATGTGTAGGTATATACTAAAGGTTCATACTAGTCTTGCTTAGGCCATGCATTAATTGAGTTTATTTAACTGTATATCAATTTTATATGTTTTACTTACTTTGTATAGTATCAAACACATTATTAATTGCAGCTTTTTATTTAAAAGAGCAAGATTACATCAACATTTACATTTTCATTCTTTGTTTTTTTTAATCAAAGGTACTGCATTAAAAATAATGTGGGTAAAAGGAAGTGAGAACTTGCTAGCTTTTGTCTGGATGTTAAACTTACAAATTCTTACAAAATACTCCTTTCAAATTCTGATTTTTGAATCTAAGGGTTTTTTTTTCATTGATGACTTTTTCTTTTTTCTAAGCACATTCTTGTGTTTGACACTAAATTTACCTGATACAGATACAGAAATCAAAGGGCACAACTAGTCCAAAGAATTCAACAGTAGAAAGATGCTTCCCATTCTGCATAGTTTGCTTCCCATCCATCTCTGTTAAGTTACACTGCTAACTACCTTTTATTTCAGGACAGTGGAACAATTCTGCAACAAGTTGAAAAGGACCTATATTTCTACCATTTTGTAGAAATAAAAAAAAAATTAAGGATTTATACAGTAAATTAAACTTGTATTAAACCAGTAATTTCTTAAAGTATTATCCTCTTGGAACAAGAACTACTTTAGACTTACATGAAGCCAAACTACAAAAGCAGTAAAGAGAAATTGTCTGTACCCAGCATTCATACAGAAAAAAGGGTTCCCCCTCTCCAAGCCCCAGAAAAAGAAAGGTTCAGAAGTTCCCAGTACTGGAAACATGACTCAGTACACGACATAAAGGGCTTATCGTGGTCAATAGGAACAGTAATAAAGCATTGCCTACATATGCTTCTAAGTATAGAATCTCATGAATGGAAACACTAAAAGCAAGGGCAACTGGCAGCATTGTCACTCAAATTATGTTTATTTTTAGAAGATTACTAATGCTTCTAATCTAAGCTGTTAGTACTATCTCTTGCCACACATGCAAGCTTCATTCTCAGTTTGCCCAATTTTTTAAGTGACAGCTCTTAGAGCAATGAGATTCCTGCTAGTTCTAGGGTCCGTAACAAGACACAGCTTCGCAACAGGTGGAGTGTAATTGAGTAAGCAGCAGGCATTACATTAGCTGAAAATACAGAATCCAAGCATGTTACACCTATATCAAATGTAATTGAAGTCCTCAGTTTCACCTACAAAATACCCATTTCCAAGAGGCTTACTGTGCAAGAAGTTTGCTGTATATTATGCATGTTATGGCAACAAGCACTGTGACTTTCTCAGAGGACAGCAATGAACAAATAGTATAACAATGTATTTGAGTGAGACAAATTGTATTGATATTAGATGAAGCTGGTTAAAGTTGTTTGGCTTCACATCATTTTACAGTCCTGCCAAAATTAGGACCCCACCTCTTAGTAAAGTTTTTTTGAGTCTGGTGACAAAATTGTAAATACTGGCTTTCATGAAGCACAAATATTGTCATGTACATAAACTGATAAAAATAGCTGGACTAAATTCTATTGCTATATGAAGGTGTAATACAGTGGACAGAAAGATTTGCAGCAGTTCTAACTTAATTTTATTTTTTTTAAATGAGCAGTCAGTGCAACATTCTCCCATTAATGATAAATGATAAAACTCTTCCACCTTATCCTCCATCACCAAACCATCAGTTTGCCATTACGTCCTAGCTATGCCAGGACAACGGGAGTTTGAGTTGTAGGAGCTCTAGGATATTTTGAGAATTGACACAAATGCCGTAACCGGATTTTTTTTTTTTTTTATGTTGCTGTATAACACATCATTGAGCCAGATCTTTCCTAGTCATCCAATAATTTACCAAAAGCGCTAGTTTTGTGATGGTTGAATGTTACTGAATTTGACAATTTAAGCAAGAGTAAACCCCCACATAATTTGAGAACTTCAGTGTTCATTTAATGAGAAAATAGGAACAATCTATTACCTGGGACAATAAATAAAAATGCTTTAAAAGGCAAGATCTATGGCAGATCTGTACATCTCTGAATTTCCCTGAAAGTTTAAACAAGAACAGTGCCCACATGCCTTCATGGAAGTTAGGGACACATCACCATGTCTGACAGTGTTTTGATTCTTCAAAGCCATATTAATACAAAACATAAACAAATTACAGGGCACTGCATCTTTACAGACTGATTTGAAAATCTTGGGACAGTTTTATTAGTTTCCTTGCTACACTGTAAGTTCACTATGGAACCCAGTAAAATAAAATACTTAATTTTCACATCCAACACTGGCCTTAACTTCAAGATGTAAATGGCCTAATCCCTGCTTTTTGTGGCATCCAGTTTGCTACTTGTAAGGGTGGCAATAGGTATGATTAGGTACAGTCTCTCACAAGCATGACTGCAAATAAGACTAGAATGGACATGGATGTACCAACTGGTCACATTACTGGTGTCACTTTGGTTGTATTTGAAGTGTTGCTGTCATCTTTGCCTACACTGAAAGGCACTAATGAGAATCCAAAGCATTTCAAGATGTGTGTGATGCTCTCATACAACACCGTCAGTAGCAATAGCGTCATGTTTGGGCTTGTTTGAAGGCCTTTTCTGTAGTCAGAATGCTATCAGTGAAGAAACCCCCCCCCAAAACCCTGGGCTTGTAAACAGGAATTTAATCTTATAGAATCTATTGATTCCTTGGCCTGTAACTACACTTTGGCTTTCCCATACTTCTCTCCTGAGCAAAGCCAATGTAGGTTCATCAGGTAGCAATGCCTACTAATGCAGAAATGGGCCATTTCTAAATGTCTGTGTGCTTTGTAATAGAAAACCAATACACCGTGATCTTCAGGCTGCTAGTTATTCTTGCTGATTTATCAAACTGTAGTTACCTTTGTCTTCATTATTGTAGTCATGAAATGTGAATCCCTGGCTGACCTGAATTATCCTGGTTTTATTCTACCATTCTATGCTCTGTGCTTTAAAGAAGTGTCCAAATCTTGTTGAGTTTGTTTTGTTTTTAAATCTGGAAAACACATAGGATGTTTGAGAAATTTCCAATGTTCTTAATGGGTAATGAAATTGTATGAAGTATCTGTGCATATACATACACAAAGTTTATGCAGTAACTACATATTAACTAGGTGGGCATAAATATGCAACATCACATTTTCTGTAGTTGTAAGAAGGTGAGATGGCTGTACAGAAAGCTTTTACAGTGCTTTGTGTCAAAAATAAATGGAAAATTATTGAAATAGCTATCACAAATTAAATGTGCAAATTAAAACTAGGGACTTGGGGCTATCTTTTGTGCAGTTTTGGATACATGAATTATGATAATAAGTGAAGTTTTCTGAATGTGCAGTACAACTTCTAATACTTAAAGTAATTTACCAGTATAATTTTAAAGTTTCACTAGTGTTATTTGAACGGTAAAGCATTTATTTACACATGGCTTTACTATTCCCAGCACTGATGTAGGAAAGCAATGGCAGCAAGTGATGGCTGAGAAATACAATGCTACCTGCAAAGCAATCTGAATTTGGGGCAGTGGGTCAATTAATAAAGAAACAGCGTTGATACCTTAATTACAGGAGACCTAGATGGAGGCTGGTAATTGCAAAATCAGCACATCTTTTTGGTTGGGTTCACTTTGTGTTCAAAAAAAAAAATTATACTTTTTAAAGGAGATGAGGATCTAGAGGTTTCTCAATGTCCTTGTACCAACAGTGATGGAATTCAATATATGCTGACAAGTGCAAGTTTCAGTTCACTTAATTTAGATTCTTGAAGTGATTACGTGATTCATCTGGTTTAGGGAATTCACATTTTAGACATGAATCATCAAAGACAGTGTGGTAGTGTGAGTTGTTAAAATTCATTGCTTATGAGTCCTCGTTGGAGCATAAAGAGTAAATGCTTTCCATTAGCTGAGAAAACTCTTCACAGTGTTTACTTGTAGTTTCTTTTGTCTTGGTTTGTTCATGCCTCTCATTCCATGTACTACCTAGTGATAAATTGGTTTAGTCATTTGTCTGTCATGCATTGTAGTTGAAAATTTACTTTTATAGTCATAGTTCTGCACCTGTAATTGGGAAGAGTAGTGGTTGGACTAGACTTAGGTTCATTAATAATATTGGATTTTAATCAAATACAATCCCAAACTCCTGGGTTTTGCTTTTAATGATTGGAAAAATATTAAAAAAATTAAGTGACCCATTCTTCTGGTACTAAGCTATTAGAGGCTTTTGTTCAGTTGAATGACTGACTAATGCAAATAATGCATTATTCACTTTTTATTGGTATTTTTTGAGCACTCTATTAGTATCATTATGCTTTCAACTTTAGTATCAAATATCATCCAAGTTCTTTAAATAGTTCTTTTCTTCTTCAAAGAAACTCTATAAAACTCTGAAACAGAATTCTGGAAGAGGCTGTAAAATATCCAATCTTGGAAATTCTCAAAAGGAAACTAAGCAACCTGCTAACTCAAAAGTCAGATCCAGCTTGAAAGTTGGTCCTATTTTGAGGAGGCAGGGAAGGATGGTGGAGCAGACCTTTAGAACTCCTTTCCAATCAGTTCTGCAAATCTCTTACTTCTTAAATATATCATTTGGATTTATTTTTGGTTTGGTATGATTTGTTACACCAAAGTGTACCGAGGGGTGGGAACTCATTTCTTGATGATTTCTTTTAAAACTAAAATTCTTACAATAAAATATATTGGTAAAAATTAGAATATTATGATTTTTTGCAAGTCAGTGTGAAAGTGCTGATTTATTTTTTTCTGAATCTGAGGTTAAAAATGACAAGGCCAAGTATCTTCAAGTGTCCTGCACTCGTGTACAGACCAAATAGAATAACTCTATCCTTTTCCCCACTTAGGTATTTATGCAAGCATTTAGGCATTAATGTGGCTTTTTGTTATTTTCAAACTGCCTACTGAATTAATCACTCCTATTAACAACTTGCATACTGAAACTGGATTGTTGGGCAAGTCATGACACTCTTGTTATTTAATAATGGAGTAGGGTGAAAGAGTACATACAAACTATGCATCTTGTTTTCAAAACCTGAGAAATTTTTAGGTCATATTATGCTGCTTTTACTGGAGGTACTGACTAGCCTTTATCCTATGTCTCAGGAGTAGCAGGAAAAACACCCTCAAACGTAAGGGTGCAGTAAATCTAAAGAAGTGACTAGTAATGTAATTTAGTTGTTCATATACGCTCCAATCATATAGGAAACATTAAAAAAGCAAAATACCCCCATGGACTTAAAGTTATTATAAATATATTAACTTTTGTTTTATAAAATATGTATATATACATGGTAAGTTTTGGGATAAAATCTGCTCTTTTGTATTCCATCTTCTTCCAGCTGCATTCCATTTGCACCACAAAATGTATCTCAAGATATGTTTTTAAGCTAAGGTTTTAGCTGTTTAGTAATAGCAATGTTATAAAAATGTTAGGTATTGAAATAATAGCACAGATTGGAGGTTTTAGAGGCTTGTTGGATTTACATCTGTCTATCGCAGAAAGTTCACAAAACCCCCCTAGTAATCTGGATGCATTTTTCTCTGGGTGCACCAATGCTTAGCATGTCTATACTGTTGGGTCGTTCTTCAAACTACTAATAGTAAGTAAAGCACAAACGACATGACATAAAATTACGAAGAAAAAATCCAAGAACAAACAAATGAAAAAAAACCCTACAAACTTCTATGGATATCAACATCTTGATTCAGTATCAGAATGAACTTTACTAATGTCAAACTTTGTAGTAGCCTAATGAAAAGTACTTGCATTATTATCAATTGCTACATTGTATCAGAAGACTGCAAAAGAAATTGTATTACACTGTGTATTTCTGTCCTCAGTTCTTAAATTTAATTAAGGGGTAAGGAATCTCAGAATCAGAAAACAAAACAATGGAGGAATGAGAAGGGGAGGATTATACCACTGCTGAATACAGGGTATGTATAAAACTCTCATAGCAAATGCTGAGTTCCCACCTGTGTTTAAATAAGTTGTAAATGTCATATTAGTGTTCTGTTAGTATGAATAAAATCTTGCTATCACTTAGATACACTGCAGCTCTGCCACTAGGTGTCATGATGTGTATTTGGTGCATAAATTATCTACAATATGCAGGCTTACTACCAAAATTCACCTGGGCTCTGTGCTTTTATAGTGTTCCTCCACCATGCTTGGAAATCATGTTAGGCTACATATTTTATTTTTTTTTCTCACTACTCATATGCCTCTTGGTATCAAGTAATAATTAAAAAAACCCCTCATATAATAGCAGATACTGCAGGCAATAATACAAACTCTAGATTCATTCTGATCCTGACTTACCTGTTTGGGTTTTTTTAAATTACGTTTGCTATGACTAATGTTAAAACTCTCGTACCTATTATTAAACTTAGTTGTGTAGCAAAAAGATACAGATCTTTGCCCCCTCCAAAAATTTAGTTTTCTTTCTGAGCCTGAGGAATTTTGTTACTGTAGTCTTGCAAATCAGGTAGGCAAATGATTGCTTCAAGTTCTGATGCTTCTACCTGGCTTTTGCATACATTTAAAAATTCTTGGTTTATTTTACTTCAGCCAATCAAGAAAACAGTTTTTTACAAAATAAGTTAGATTGTGGATGAAACTCAGAAATCTTTTATTAATAAGCAATAAACTTTTGATTACTTTGAGATAAAGATTTGAATGTTATCTTTTTCATGCTAAAGATGGTCAGATTTTTTTTATTTCTCCCCCTTTTATTTGTCTATTAATTTCTAATTTAAAGGAAGAAACACTTTAGCCTTTAATCCCAATTTTACATAAACTTTTTTTTCTGCCATTTTTATTTTTAATTTTTCTGTCCAGTTCTGCCTTCTGTAAGGGATGTGCAAACCTGAAAAATGTCAACAAGATAAATAAGTATCTTTATGGTGGCAAAAACCAAAGACGGTTGCATTTGGTTGGAAAGGCACAGAAATAGCAATTTATCCCAGGGCTTTATGTAGCTGAGCCCTGGCTGTGTAAGCAGGGGCACTGTGTGCCCACCTGCGGAAGGAGGAGGTTTCAGTGATGCACCGTGGAACCTCCGTGGCTGAATCTACACAGCTGCACTCCCTGGCCCTCGTTCCTGCAACCTTGCTCCAGGCAGCGCACAGCAACTGCATCAGTTATCTGCCCTAATTCTAGGCAGAAGAAAATTTTAACATAAATCATGTTTATGAGTTTTTAGCCTTCCCTGAAATCAGCTCTCTCGGAGGGGAAAGGTTAGAGGGGAAGCACGTTGGAGAGTTAGTGGTCTAAGGTAGAGTGAGATGAGTAACACCAGACGGGGGAAAGAAAATCAAGCCTCTTCTCTAGTGTGCTGTGGTGGCTGCCTCCTTCTCCCTGCATTTCTGCCAGCCCTTATTTTCTTTTTCCTTGCCTGAAGTCTCGCCCGCAGCCCGCTCTCTCCAGGCGCCCGAGGAGCGGCGGAGACAGCGGCGCTCGGGAGCAGCCGAGAGGGGGCAGAGCACACCCACCAGGCCGATCTCAGCTCCACTCACGGGCCGGCACAGTCCCCGCGCCGCTGCTCTCCGCGCTCTCCGGGTCGGGGCTTCTTCCTCCGCGGTGCCGAGGCCTCGCCTTGTGGCGAAGCCCGGCCCCGGCTCCGGCCCGGCGGGGCAAGGTGAGCGCGGGGTGCCGGGGCCCGCCGGGGCCGGGCGGAAGGCGCAGGGCCCCGCGTCGCCGCTGGGGGCGCCGCGCGACGCCGGGCCGGGCCGCGGACGGGGCCATTCGCGCGGCGGGCGCGGGGGGAGCGCGGCGCCGGCAGCGCTCGGGGAGCGCCCCGGGGGCGGCGGGCGCGGCGGGGGCGGCGGCGAGGAGGGGCGGAGGGGAGCCGCGGGGGGCGACGCCCGGTGCGGGGGCGGCGGGGCGGGGCGGCGGCGCCGGCGGGAGGGCGGGGGGGGCGCAGTGGTTGGGGCCGGCGGCGGCCGCCGCGGCGGCGGGGTCAGTTCTCTTTAGTGTTTGCCGATGTTGGAAGCGTCTCCAAAGTGTCCCCGGGAAGCAGGTAACCGGGAGGGAGGGAAGGGGGCGGCATCAGCCGCGATGTACTAGTCTCTGTCCTGGCTTCTCGCTCCTCCCGCCGCCACCGTGGCTCCCGGCCGAGGGCTCCGCCGGCGTCCCCCGCCTCCCCGGGGCCGTGCGGGCGCTGCTGCGCCACGGCGCCGCCGGCCCGCTCCGCTCCGCTTCGGCGGGTGGCGGCGGCGCCGACCTCGCCATCCACCCCGGGGCCCCCGTGCGCCGCCAGCCGCCCGCCCGACGAGGGGCGCAGGAGGCGGGCGGGGGCACAGGTGGGCAGCGCCGCCGCCCCCGGGGGCCGCGGGGAAAGCCCCTCTGGATCCCCTCCGCAGCTTCCCGCAGCTCCGCGCAGACGGGTCCGGCTGCCGGCGGCGGTCGCTGCGCCAAGGCCGGGCCGCGGCCGGGCCGTGCGGCGGGGCCGAGCTCGGCGGGGACCGCGCCAGGCCTGCCTGCTCCAGTCCCCGGGAACGAGTTCTGTGCGACCCGAACTTGCTCCTTCTCCTGTGTCCCGCCCGGCCCCGTCGCGGTGCGCGGCCTCGGGGGCGCACAGTGGCCGCTCCGCCGCCGGCAGAGCGAGGGGCGCCCGGCACCGCTCGCCCGGTCAGCGGCGCGGACTCACAGCTCAGCCGCCGGGTGCTTGTACGTGTGTGTTAGTCAGCTCTCTCTGTGCACGTCTTATGCTGTCCCCAAACTTTGCCATCACAGCTGGGCTCTCCCACTCCCAAAATGGATGTCGGCATCTCTTCCAGCGATGGGCAGCGGAGCCGTTTACCGGCCTTCGCCCAGCACGAGGGTTTGGGGGCCGTTGTTGAGGTGGGACACAGAGATACGCTGCCGTGAAGTTGCCTAGTCCAGGCTTCTCATGGGCTGGGTGGCATTTTCCCAGTGTTGAGGTGTCTGGTGGGAAAAAGTTCATGTTGATTGCAGCCAGGCCTGGAAGTCACAGCCATGCCCTCCTGGGGAAGTGTGGGCTGCTTGGGGTTAGCTGTGAGGGTGAATCCTGCAGCAGAGCTGTTTGCCTTGTAGTGCTCATGGTCCCACCTGACAAGTCAGTGATACCCAAGCAGGAAATTTCCCTGAAGTGTATCTGGCTGGTGTTGCCTTACGGCCAGGAAGCTGTTCTGTGAATATTAGGATGTAAGCTTCTCAGGCCACGTTTAGAATGCTCCCAGTGCAACTACCGTGGTACTAAAAAAAAAGTTTATGCTGTACAAAAGAGTAGATAAAGTGCTGCTGTTGTAGCCCCTCTCTTTGCATGCAACACAGTACATTTTGAATAGTACTGAGAGATGCGTATGAGTAACTTCAGCGTTGCAAGGCACAAGGAATGGCTTGGGGTGCTTGAACTGTACTTCTGTCAGGGAGCATACATTGCTGTATCTCACGCTTACCAGTGGCATCGAGCTGCACAGGAATAAGGTGTTCCTAGGTTGTGTGGTAATTCCAGGTTAGCAGTCCACACCAGTGAAGTAATACTAATGCATTTAAACCATTTGCTAACTACAAGGAGGCTCTGTATTGGCTTTGTTGTGACATTGCTGCTTATATAAACAGTGCCAGGCTGACAGACTTCTGAATGAAATCTTTTTTTTTTTTCTAGAAAGTCAGCAGCAGTGTAAGATTTCCAGTACTGATTTCCAGCTGCTGAACCTTGGTTTTGACCTAGAAAAACTCAGAGTGAGAGAGAGAGAGAGAGAG
>VZDJ01007755.1:1155497-1320757 GCA_008694505.1 Cyanoderma ruficeps
AGAGAGAGAGAGAGAGAGACAGAGATTTCTGCTCCTGCCAGTCTTTGCGAAGATTCCTATTGCTGCCAGCTAGGAACAGAATTGAGGCTGCCTGCTTGTTTGTAGTTTTTCAGGGGATGGGACACTTCATATTTTATTTTATTTGCAGACAACTTTTCAGCCATGTTGTTCAGCTTGGTTTCTGCTCAGGCTGCTCAGCCTGGAGGCCAAAGTCTTTATGTATCTTTTTGCCAGCTCAACCTGCCTTGTTCCCCAAGAATTACATCAAAATAATAATAAAGTCGACTAATCTTAAATTCTGATTTAAGATATTAGATTGTAAAGAAACTTTCTAATTTTACTTGCCGAAGAACCTGATCAGAGGTGTTTTAATGACTGGACCAAGTTTAAATAAGTATTTAACACCATCAACCTCTTCTTTGGGGGCAAAGGTTTGATTTTCCTCCACAGCTTTGTAAACATCACTCTGACTCTTGGTTTACATTGGTGTGAGTATGGGAAGTGAATAGGATACTATGTGTTTTATTTGTGAAGTGTGGTGACAAATGACCTTGGGAAGGTTAGGCAACAAGCCATAGTGAAGCAGATCCTCCGATTCCAAGACTGGGTCTCTAGCCATTAGGAAAGGTGCACCTGTCATGCTCTATCTAGGCAGTTTGTTTTGACCTACCCAAAATACGTGGCTATTGATTTGTTAGTCTTTGAAAACACTGAAAAACTCCCATCAATTATATCCAGTTCTTCACCCCAAAATTCTTCTTCTATGGATTATTCCATTGGAGAGCTAGCCTTATAAAGGAACTGTTTTAGTGGGTTTTAGTGCCATTTTGGGGCATATATTTGATAGATATGGGCACAGATTTTTTTCTGATCTGAGTGCGAAGTATTTATTTCCTCATGCAGATATCACTGATGTGGTGGTGAAGGACCTAACACTGCATTTTTTCAGGATAACTGAAACAACATAACTTCTGTTAATGACCCACCAGAGCTTCACTTTTCCTTCCACTGCATACATTTATTTCCTATCACTAACAGCAAAATCTATAGGAGAAGAGATTTGCCAGTTTTTTTTGCCAGAACCTATAATTTTGCATTTCTAATCTTTGGATCGTACATAGCCTGCATTTTTCACAATAGTTTTTGAATTCTCTCTCCTCTGAAAAGAAGAAGAGAAAGAAAGACGGGGGGTTCCATTTGGTTGAGAAGCATAAAGAGCACAAGGCAGGGGTCCT
This sequence comes from Cyanoderma ruficeps, assembly GCA_008694505.1. NCBI lineage: Eukaryota > Metazoa > Chordata > Aves > Passeriformes > Timaliidae > Cyanoderma > Cyanoderma ruficeps. The sequence goes on from VZDJ01007755.1 coordinate 1,156,733, forward strand.
GCAGGCAGGTCAGGGAATTGGGCTGGCAGTTTTGCTCAGGGAGGAAAGGATAGTAAAGGAGGAGGAATGGAATTGGTGGGAGTGCATGACAAACTCTGTGAAAAGAGGAAATGGAACCTATGTGTAGTGTTGTTAACACATACATATAATTTATATATATATATNAGTCAAGGACTCTGCATTTAGAGGGTCTGCTCATTGTCAGCACTGAGTCACAACCGCCATTATCCAAAGTGTGTTTGCATTAAAAGATCAAGAGTTCAGTAAGAATCTGAGAGATGTCTTCTCAGGCGCTGTTCTGGAAAATATTTAGAATAAATTGCTTGTCACAACTCCTAATGTAAAAATGAATTTTGAAAAGCCATCTGTGGTAGTGTAACACTAAAGTCACATCTATGTCTGTAACTGCTAAAGTTTGTTCATACTTCATCTCAAGAGCAAGTGGTTTGGGTTTTGTTTTGTGGGTCTTTTTTGTTAAACTGGTAGTTTTTGGAGTGTTTCCCAGTAATGAAATCTGCCATACTGTGTCATGCTCCCTCTTTGCATTTGCTTTAGTCAACTCTTCATCTATACAATTCATCACTAGAATGTTACATATTATTTCTATTTAACCAAATAAAATCAAATTATGAAATCTCAATTTTTCCTGGTAAATAGCACTTTTTCATATTTAATTACTAACATTGTGACTCCGCTATGCTTCTGTATCCCCATAATATTTTAATTTAGTCACCATTAAAGTGATGGGAGGGGGCACTTTTTGGGCTGGTTAGAACTCAGGCTTCAAGCTCAGATCCCTGTTGGTGTTTGGGGAGGTCCCTGGTTATAACCAGCAGCCAATTAGTATATCAAGTGTGGGTTAATCTCCTATCCTTAGATTCTGGGAGAAGTTAGCTGACTAAGATTTTACCATAGTAGCACATGCTCACTTGAAGCAGGGTATTTACAGTCTCATCTTCTGAAAACTTCCAAAGGATCACAGCGGTCCCACTTTCAGTTTCTCTGCTTGCCAGCTTTGAGGAGGCTGTTTTGCCTCCAGGCTAAAGGAAACGTTTTTGAGTGTAGGAGACCAGATTTTCTTGGCAAGTTTCTTGCAATGAAAATGGTCACCTGTTGGATCAAGAAAAGAGATGAGTAACCTAATTTTTATTGCTATTGCTAGTCTTAGTTTCTTATTTTTTGCAACTGTTAGGTATTTGTGGTTCCCAGTTTCTCCTACAATGGCTCCAGTTTAAAAAAGCAGTGCTATATGAATATAAGGAAATATCAGTATACTAAATGTGCAGATTGATATCAGTAACTAGAATTGTCTGGATAAGTAACTGTCTGCAAGTGATAAAGAACTTTTTCCATGTCACTCAGATGACACATCCATGCAACTGATACATTTCGAAGGGTGAAATCAGGATAATGTTGTTCCCAAGGTGGAGATGTAGGCCTGGTAGAGGGCAATATTGGGTCACTTAGAAGCATACCCAGTTGATCTGATACAAACAAAATAATAATGAAATAACACTCTGCAGTAGTTTTGGCTTTGTTAGACAAGGTAAGAACAAGAAACAATCTAAAATTTCATGTTACATGTTTGTTTGCTTTGCTTTGCTTTGCTTTCCCCCCCTTCTGTTGGTCCTTCTTCAGTCCTGGATACGATGTTGCTTTTTTCTCTCCAGACTATGAAAAGGATTTTTTCTGCTTTTTGTCACAGGCTTGTGTCTCTGACAGTATTTAAAACTGGTTGCTTTGAATAGTGTTTCATCTATGATGGCAGTGTCCATTCGGGGGGGCATTTTGTTTAAGAGTATATACCCAAGAGACATGCCTTTTGTACCTGTTTAGGGCCTGGAATTGTTATGAGTGACTCCAGAAGGATTTTCTTGAAAACTCTTCTGATCCTCTGAGAATTCAGTGCAATACTTACTTGTATTAAATGAGTGTCCAGCTTCTGCATGGCAGCTAAGGCTGTCTCATCTTCATGAAGGGGAATGAGAACCTTGTCCTGGATCACGAGTCAGTTAAAGCTCTCCCTGTTTTTTCAGAGGCATCCCTCAACATTCTGTCTTAGCTGAATCCACTGGGTTAGGTATGGAATTTAACCTCTTCAGAAGGGAATGTGGCCCATGTCATCTTTTCTTCACCCCTTTTCAACTGGGCAATTTTTATTACTTAGAGCCTTTTGCAAGTAAAAGCTGACTGAAGATGCCAGGACTGGATCAGTTTTCCATAGACTTGATAAAGTTGCCACTCATGAGGACATTTTGGATCTGGACTTCCAGGCAACCTTAAGTATTTGCCAAGTCCCATGAGAAGAATTTAATATTGAATTCAATTCTTCAGCGGTTACATTACAAGGTTCTTCTGAAACTGGCCATTCCACAAATTACTGTCAGTGGCAGTTCACCAGAGGAGGTGGCTTTGGAGGCCTTTTCTCTTTCCCGGATGCCATTAAAATACCTGTAAAACTTTTATCTCCTCTGGTTCTCTTCAAATCTCATTGCAGTCAGAGCCCCTTGATACTTTGAAACACTCACAGGTTACAGTAGGCATAAGAGCAAGCAGCTGCTGTAGCTGGTGAAACTTAAGTTATTAAGTGTATTTAAAGTATTTTAAAAGAAATGTAAATATCAACTTGCCCATCCGGGATTTGAAATTCTTTCTTTTCTCAGACGCGGTAGTAATTTGAATCTTTTAAAGGTTTTTAAACCAATCCTCTGCTCACTAGGAATTTTGACATTAACACCAAAAAGAAGATATTTGATTTGCTGTTATTGCAAATACTGCTACTGTCTATCTTTGCTCAGGTATCCTATAGGTTACAGAAGCATGGGAGACGTAGGTACTGCCAGACAAATATACCTGACGTATCCCTAGGATAGGACAGGACAGAGCACTGCAGGTGAACAAGGTTAGCTGGGGCAGTTGTATTTCCAGGCCTTGCTCTGTTTTTTGAATGTATTGTCTTTGCTGTTGTGCTGGATTGCAGATCTGCTCCACAGCTCCGGGGTCAGCGCTTCTACCTAAGCTTCTGCTGTGTGCCATTGCAACCTAGACGGACTTTGGATGACCCTTGGACTAGGAGCACAAACCCTTGTTAACAAGGAACATCCATTTTTTCAGGGGGTTAGACTGTATTAGGCATATGTTTGTAGCCTAATAGCACATGTTCTTTTGGAGATCCTAGACATGGGCTTCTGTTTCCTTTCTGAAATACTCTTTTTAATTTGATTTTGATTTGGAAGGTAAAGAGCAGGAGTCTTAGTAGTGAACAGAAGTGTTAGCTCCCTGCAAGTTCAAATACAAGTTTGTTCTGTTACGTTAGTTTAGGGTGGTTCCAGAGTCACAAAAATTAACTTTACCCTGCTGAGTCTAATGTCCCTGGAGTCCTGAAAGTACAGCAAGTGGTAAGAAAGACATTCCTTTGAAGGGCAGCTCAGAGCATGATCCACCCACCCATCCTCTAGGTGGTTGTGAGCCTATGATGTTACAGCATTGCCATTCTTAATAAATGCAAACTTCTTTTTTGCTTTTGCTCAATCCCAGGTACTCTTTCCTAGTATTTTGAATAATTTCATGATACCAATGCATCAGCTTGCTCTTTAAGCTAGAGTTATCCTTTGTTTTACTTCTGACTTTATCTGCGTAAAAATACTTGAGACAGTTCCAAATTTTAATTCAGTTTGTTTACATTTTTTTCTAGTCATAGTTATGCTTATAACTTCCTTTGGTCTGGAGAAACAAGTTATTCTGAATCATCAGCTGTAAAGATGAAGGTCTCTTATTTGCTATTTTACGACATATCCTACTTAGTGTTCCTAAATGCTACTACATATGTTGGAGGAAAAAGCCTGGTTTTGTTGTGCTGGTTCTGTGCTCTCACAGTGTGCTCAATTTGAAACAAATGTCTTTCTACTAGTGTTCTTCCTTTCTGTTGTTTGTTGTTACTTCAGTATCCTCCTTGCTGATTCAACTCTAGAAATAACCTTTTGCCGTCCTGCCAGTCGTGTGTTGTCTCTGTGCTGCAGCTGAATTTGTGGCAGGTTTTTAGTGTTCAACTAATGTTTAGCATTGATCATGACCTTGCCCCCAAACACAGCATCTTTGAACTTAACTTTCTCCAGTTGAAAACTTATATTTTGTGCTTATCTTCAATCAGGTCACTTGGTAGGCCCAATCCAATACTCGGGAATGATTTTAGCTTTATTCATTGACTGAGGAGGGCTGCACTTAAAATAGGGAGGAGACTCTCAAATCAATGCAGAACTCCTGATCTCACAGGCACTCGGAGAGAGAGTGTCCCCCAGTGAGCAGAGAACTAGTCTTTGTATGAACTGTATGTCAACGTTATCTTACTATCTTATAGCAATTCAAAAACTGTCTGTGGAAGAGTTGAGACAAGGGGAAACTCCAGGAATGTTTCAGGAACAGAAGGTGGCAATTTGACCCCAGCTGTTTTTGGGAGCTGCAACTTTCTGGAAACTGCATGAGACTTCAGTGTGGGCATTGATCACTTTAGCTGTTACAGTGTTTTTGTTTAAATACACTCATGGAGAACAAAAAAAGGCACACAAATCAGAATTTCATCTACTTCTAACAATAGAGTGACACCTGTTGCTTTGTCCACTGAAACCGCCTTCTCTGAGGATCTTGTAGCTGTTAATTATAGCCAGCTGACTACACTGTGAGGAGGGCTGGTAGCAGGAGCTGTAACTTCATTTCAAAGAAAAAGGCACATTTCTGCTACTTCAACAAACTTGCTACTTCAAATTGTATGAGAAGTAGTTTGTCATAGGCAGTCAAGGAAAACTGAGATTATTTAATGAATTCCATTATTAAAATGCAATTTCTAGTTAGGGATTGAAGTCAAGAAGTAATTTTTGCCTGCTTCAGAGCAAAATAACGGAGAGATGTTTTACTTAAAGTTGTAATGTTGTAATTTAAAATCAGTCAAAACTTACTGGAGATTTTAGGAATGTAACTACTACTTGTTAGCACAAATTGGGAAACAAGTGTAGCTTTTAGAAATATATAGGAGAGAAATTTCAAAATACTAATTAAATCAGAAGCTAGATTCTTGGAAGTACCTAGGATTACACTCCAGTATCACAAATAAGGACCCAATTACAGCTTTGATGCAGACAAATCTGTAGCCTCAGTGTGTCAAGTTTGAGTCATGTTTTTTTCATTTACTTAATCCCCTTCTCTACTTTTAAACTGATGATTGATTGTTAAACTAGTGGCTTAGGCTTCCCTTCTATTCAGCTATTTTTCTTCAGGGCAGCTGACTTAGTCATTTTTGTTTAACATAGGGTGAATGTGAGTTATTTGTATCTGGAGTAAAATGGTTTGATGACCACTCAATCTTTTAAAAAATGTTACAGGTGTGACTATGTATCACAGAGTATCTGGGGGAGACACAAGTTTCCAGTTTACCAGAAGTCTTAAGTAGTTCATAGTCATGGTGAGGGCTGAAGAGTTACAATACTGGACAGCCAGCTCTTGTGCTTTGGGTTAGTGATGGCTCTCAGGTGCAGTAAGCAAATACAAAAAGGATATGACTTCTGGTGTTAGGTAGTGTGTGTGTCCTGCCTGTGATCTGTAAGGCAATATAGCCACCTATAAGCTAGTTTTTGGGATCTACCTCAAACCATGATGAGTTTTGGATGAGGAAGGCCTCCCACAAACAAGGCTCTGATGATCATCTTGCTGTTTCATGAAGGAGTTTCCCATTTTCTTTGCTGTACTTGGCTGGGTGAAACTGATGGATTTGTCTGAACCAATATTCTGTCTGGATGGTTCACAGTCTTTTCTGAGCTTAAATTTTGTGGCACTGTGAGAACTGGGTTAGCTTGTACTGGCTGTTGGAAATTTCCATGGCTTTTATATCATCTTCTCTGTTTTCTGGATGGGAACAATAAATTGAGAGAGACTTTCTGATGAGATTGTCTTAATGTAGCAAACATTTATATAAACTAGACTGATTTTACCCCTTGGGCTTTGGGTTATAAACAGGTTGAAATGTTTTGAGATGCCAAACTGTCTCAGTTTCTGATGCAACAGATTGGCTTTCTTTATCTTTTAGTTTTCTTCTGGCATTGAAATCTTCAAGTTGATAATCTGATTGATGTCCCTTACCATTTTAATACAGAATAGCAATCTTTTTTCCTATAATTTTTCTAGATGAATATTAGTAAAGTTTCTCTACTTATGACCTCTGTTGCTTGTCTGTCTATGAAGTCTCTACTTGAGTCTTTGAGTGGTATATGCAGGACCTGACTGATTTCTTTGACATAATAGAAAATTAGCCATGTGTACAGTCTGGGGTCATTAGTTTTACTGTACACGGTAAGATGCACTGTGGCCTGAGTTGCTCTTTTCTCAGCTTTTTCATGTCAGCCTCACTGTTGGCAGGGAAGCAAGGGAAGAGTTGCATTCCTCCCTGTCAGTATGCTCCACTTTCTGTTAAGTTTCTTTTGTTACAAGTTTTTAGACTCTTGCTCATGTGAATGTGCACAATTGCAGCCAGTGCCCTAACTCCTGCATTTTCCATCATTCCTTACGAAAAGACATGTCTCTGCAAGGGAGCTTATTTACTTCTGTTGTGTCTGTTAGTTTTAGTAACATCCGTGATCACTTACTTGTTGAAGACAAGTTTGGCAGCAGACTTTGGGTAGGATTCAGTTGCCTGTATTTTGGCATCTTGTGCAGTTTGAGACACTAAGTTACCCTGTCTGTTTCTCAGCTGCCACTCAGCTGTGTGGTTAGCTAATCCTAAATTAGAAGCATACTTGTTGATCACCTTGAATAACTCCCTGGGTCTCCTGGCTATACTGACGACTGGTGTAATACACTTCTTTGCATACACACATTATTGCTATTTCATTGCCTCTTCATGTCAGTGTTTCTCTGAACTGCCTGCCACATGCAGTGTCAGATGTGGCATGAGTCTTCAGAGAGAATGTCTGCTTCCTGAAGCAGCAGCTGATGGAATAGGCAGGTATCCAAATGTGGTATCTCAGGACATCTCAGCTGGCATTGTGTATTGGGTCTTTAAAAGACTGTAGTGGGTTGACCCTGGCCGGATACCAGGCACCCACCAAAGCCACTCTCTCACTCTCCTCCATACCTGGACAGGGGAGTGGAAATATAATGAAAGCTTCATGAGTTAAGGTAAGGACCTGGAGAGACCACTCACCAAATACCATCACAGGCAAAACAGGCTCAAATTAGAGATCTTAATTGAATTTATTACCAACAACATCAGAGCAGGATAATGAGAACTGAAATAAAACCTTGAAAACACCTTCTTCCTACCCCTCCCTCCTTCCCACCTCTGCCTTCTCCCCTGGCAGCAGAGGGAGACAGGGAATGGAAGTTATGGTCGGTTTATCACCTGCTTTTTCTCCTGCTGGTCAGGGAGTGGAGTCCTTCCCGTGTTGCACCGTGGGGTCCCTCCCACAGGACATAGTTCTCCATAAGCTTCTCCAGCATGAGTCCATCCCATGGACAACAGTCCATCCCCAAACTGCTGCAGCCTGGGTCACTGTTCCATGAAGTGCAGTCCTTCAAGGACAGGCTGCTCCAGTATAGGAGCAGGGCCTCTCTCTGCACAGGTCTCCCATGGGCTCACAGCCTTCTCTCAGGTATCCACCTGCATGGGGAGGCATGGGGCTCCTCCGCAGGCTGCAGGTGGATCTCTACATCCCCATGGATCTCCATGGGCTGCAGGGGCAGAGCAGCTTCACCATGGCCATCACCTTTGGGCTGCAGAGGAATCCCAGCTCTGGTGCCAGGAGCACCTCCTGTCCCTCCTTCTGCACTGACCTTGGTGTCTGCAGAGTTGTTCCTCTCACATATTCCTGCCTGGCTCTTCTCTGCCTGCAATTACAAGTGTGCAAGAACAATTTCTTCTTAAATATGTTGGAGGTGTTACCACCATTCCTGATTGGCCCAGCCTTGACCAGCAGCAGGTCCCTGTAACCCCCTCCGCCAAAGCTTGGCCATGCAAACCCAATGCACTCTGGTAAACCATGGTAATCCCGTGCTGTATTTCCTTTGACGCCAGTGACAATTTGGACACCTTGCTCATATTTGTAAACCTGAATTATAGATGTCTTTAATCCTTATCTGAGTCCTCATATCTCACTGTACAGCAGTGCCATATGATATGGATGACTGTGCTGGTGTGAGAGGTACTGTGTATGTAGATGGCTGTGTGGATCACCAATTTTTCATATTAGTTACTTGAATTATGCTGTAGTGGTTTAAGCAATTTGCTACATCCTAAATGTTTGCTTATTATATTTACTCTGTGACATATTCTATGTATTTCAAGTTGCATAAATCCAATCTTAATTGCAGGGTAAGACTTCTGTTCTTGCCCTGTTGCTAACACATCGTAATTAAATGGCAGCAGAAGTCCCCATGTTTGGCCATTTTGTTGATTGAGAAAGTCTTTAGTCTTTGATTCCGTAATTGCCTGCCTTATTTGTCTGGGTTTTTTTTTTTTTACTTTTCAAATTTACATGAAACAATTTTAAAGTGAGCTGTTAAAGAAGGATTGAATCAGTGACAGATAATATATACTCCCACTTAATGTGATTCTGTGATAATGATAATGTGGTCATTGATTTAGAGACTTGCATGCTTTTTGTAGCAAATTGGATCAACATCATATTGGAAGTTAGGGAACAGATATGGTTTCATGATGAAAGAAATGTACAAGATGAAGCAGTTTCTACCTCAGTTTTCTGAGTTTTAAGTCCTTTTATGTTGTTTTAATGTGCCTGTTCTGTGTAGTAATTCAAAAGAGAGGTTAAGCTGACTGCTGTTTGAAGAAGTGGTTGAAGAATATAACTGCAGATTTTTAGTTTGTTTCCTGCTTGATTTTTTTCTTCCAAAAATACCTTTCTTCTTTTCCTCAGGAAGGTTCTTACTGATTATATATGAGAGTTCACAAGGGATAGTCCTCCATGGGTGATAATATCTGAAGGTGTGATGGGCTTCAATGTCGTGGCCTGGTGTTCACTACAGCTGCTTGGCCCATCCTTGCCTTCCTGGGGCTTTATCTACAGCCCTTTTCTGCTCCAGTCAAAGAGCAGAGAAACCAAATTGTAAGAAACTGTAGTATTTAGTCTCATGGACTGAGGTTAATACTGAGCAAGAAGGGGAACCTTTTTGTAAGCCTTACAGCTCCTTAAATTTTGAGAATTAGTCCCTAATATTCTGTGTCTCTTCCTTTGCTTGTAAAATATCTTACCAAAACAATGAAAATAAAAGTTGGTGATTTCTTCCCCACCCATCTTACATTTCTGCAAAGTAAAGTGCTTTTAAAGCATCACTTCACTTGCTGACATGTATTACTTAGCTGTTAATTAGCTGGTAGCTATGTTCATATATCCATTGAAACTAAGATTCTCTACTGTAAAAAAAAGAAACCAGGCCATAGGTTTCTGAAGATGTAATCATCAGGGATGAGATCACGGGCTTTGTGAGGAACAGTGTGAAGGAGATGAACTTCAGTGTATGGCTTGACAGCAAAGCTAAGCTGATTAGCAGGAGTTGAAAGGGCTAATTCCTTGCACCCATCCCAGGTCAGGAGTTTGTGGCCCTCCTTGTACAGACCAGATTCTCCTCTGATCTTTCTCCTTACCTGCCACTTGAACTGGCTCAGCGAGGTGGACAGAAAGTGTTGGCTTATTGCTGCAGGGAAGAGAGGACATGGGATTGTCTCTTGATGTGGCAGGAAGCCAATAGATCAGTTTGGCTGTTGGCAAACCACTCTTCATAAGGCAGAAAGCTACGAAATTAAAGGAGGAGCAAATGGAAAGAACAAATGGGGGGATCAGCAGTAATACAGACAAATATATATGTTTTAAAAAACAGAGAAACCCTGTGCAAATTCATGTCTAATGTTTTAATTTTTGCTATTTAGAATGTATAAATAAGATCATTTTTGTTCATAAGTGTGGATAACCATTTACTGATTGTTGCTTTCAGTCATACTCTTGCTAAACTGCTACTGTGTGACCATCTCATTACTTGGTGTTAGAAGACAAAAGTTCTAATTAAGCTGCTCTGAAGGTAATGCAGAGCTGTGTGTTTTTTGTCAACTCCAACGAAGCTGCTAGATACAACACAGTAAAAAGAAATTACATAAAGCTTAGAATGTCTTTAGTACTTTGTATAATAATGTCCACAAATGTATAAATATTGGCCGTAAATGTGAGAAATGGCACACCAGAAATACGTTTTACCTTTAGGCAGTTTTGTATGCTTTTGTGTAGCTGAACAAATGAATTAATATCAGGAGAATAGAAGGAGAACAGAGCATTTAATGGAATTTTAAAGCTAAAACTGAAGCCAAACCTTTAGTTAGGAAGCTGTTAACTATTAGAGTTCTGTGACTTGGGACTTTCACAGAAGAATCACATTAACAAGCTTCTCACCCAAATGGGGGTTGGTCTGAAAAAAACCCTTGAGATGCTTGCTGCCTGCTTAGACACTGTCCCCAGTCTATCAGATTGCTGTTCCTGTACCTTTCAATATTTTCATTAATAATGTGGATGAAACAGTATACTTATTAAATTTGTAGGTGCTATGAAGGAGGTTTAGAGAAAGTTTGCAAATATTTTGGAATCAGAATCAAAATTCCATGTGATCTTGAAAAAAAATAAATTATTGTCTTTTTGTTTTGTTGGGGTTTTTTTAATAAGAAAATTCAAGGAAGACAAGAACATTGTCTATGAAACAGATTCACAAAGAGTGCACAGGCTAGAACTTGCTGGATAGCAGTTCTGCAGAAAAGGATCTGGGATCATTCATGTAATACTGTTGTGAAGAATGGACACTGATCAGAAGGTATAAGCAGAACTTTTGGTTATATAAAATACAAGATACGTCAAGTAGTTTTTGTTGCTCAGCAGTGACTGGCCCTCAGTTGTTCCATTTGTAAAGTCCTTCACAAGCATGCCGTATGTACCGCCGTTACATACTTGTGCACAGATTAAATTTGGTAGTCTGGGTTGTGTGATGGAGCAGTGTGAAAGTGTGTGGTTACTCTACTGCATTTTCACTTTCTGCACAGATGAAGTCCAGGCTTCTGTTTTGACTGTTCAGGTCATTAGTTTCTCTATCTGTTGATTGTGCATTCAGCTTGTCTTTCTGATACTGCTTTTTCAATTTTCCCCCATTTTGCAAGTCTGTTTCCTTTGAAAACTCATTCTCCATGCTTTCTGCATTTTGTGGTGTTTTATCTACTTTATCTGTCTTTATTCAATTACTGTGACATAGTCTAAGAATCATTCAACCTGAGCATTTAGTTAATATTTTATGTCACAAGACCTAAGGCTATAAAGTGATTCCAGAAAAATACAAAAAGTAATAATAAGCAGAAGTGTAAACTAATTCTCTATGCTGCATGGCGCTTTTAGCATGATACAAGTGTATTCGTGATTTTTTAAAAAGTATTCTACATTGGTAAATGTAACTAAATATTTGTAGTGAGTTTGCATGGCCAGGTTTTGGTAACAGGGGGCTGAGGCTACAAGGGTGGCTTCTGTGACAAGTTGCTGAAAGTTTCACTTGTGTCCGATGGAGCCAATGCCAGCTGGCTCCGAGATGAATCTGCTGCCAGCCAAGGCTAAGCCCGTCAGCGTTGGTGGTAGTGTCTCTGGGATAACATTTAAGAAGCAGGAAAAGTTGCTGCACAACAGAAAGTGCAGGGGGAGGGGAGGGGAGGAGAGGAGGGGAGGGGAGGGGAGAGGGGAGGGAATACGTAAGAGACGTCAGTGCAGAAGGAGAGGCAGGAGGTGCTCCAGGTGCCAGAGAAGAGACTCCTCTGCTGCCCGTGGTACAGCCCATGGTGAAACATCCGTGCCCCTGTAGCCCATGAAGGTCCACGTTGGAGCGGAGATCCACCCGCAGCCTGTGGAGACCCACAGGATCTGTGGCCCCGTGGAGAGAGAGAGGAGTTGAGGCTGGAGCAGATTTACTGGCATGACTTGTGACCCTGTGGAGGCCCCTGCTGGAGCATTCTGTTCCTGAAGGATGCCACCATGTGGAAGGGATCCACACTGGAACAGTTCATGAAGAACTGCAGCTTGTGTGAAGGACTCATGCTGAAATTTATGGAGGACTGTCGCCTGTGGGAGGGACCCCACGCTGGAGTAGGGGAAGAATATGAAGAGTCTTAGCAGGATGGAGTAGCAGAGACAACATGTGATGAACTGACTGTAACCCCCATTTGTCATCCCTCTGGGTCTGGGAGAGTTCAGGAGTGAAGTTAAGCCTGAGAAGAAAGAACGGGTGGGAGGAAGGTGTTCCTAAGATTTAGTTGTTATTTCTTGTTTTCCTACTCTGGTTTGATTGACAATAAATTCATTTAATCTCCCCAAGTTGAGTTTGCTCTACATGTGACAGTAACTGGTGAGTGATCTTTTCATGCACTTGTCTAGACCCATACATCTTTCATTATATTTTCTCTCCCCTGTCCAGCTGAGATGGTGAGTGATAGAGCAGCTTTTGTGGTCACCTGGTATACAGACATGGTCAACTCACAGCAACATTGTGTTTCCTGATATATTAAAAAATGAATGGACTATTTTACAGCAATATTTTCACTTTAAAATGTGAGGAATTTTGTTTTGTTGTTTTTGTGTGAGTTTGTTTTGGTTTGGTCATTTTTAGTTTGTCAGGAAAATTCACAGCTTGTACATAGTTTAATATGAAAGTCAATACCAACTGTTTGATGAAACCTGTGTAGCTGCCTATGTACTAAGTGCTCAAAAGGGAGGTGAAGAAAAATGCAATTCTAGTATATTTGCATCCCTTTATATGTTTGCTATTGCATTTCTACTGCATCTGTGTGGGTGAGACTACAAGGAGAAGCCATTGCAACATCTCATAAGACACTGTAAGCCCTGCAGTGTAGCCTTACAAAAACAACAGCACTGTGGCTTGCAGACTGACTGGATAGATGTGTGTGATTAAAACATTAGGAAATATCATTTCTGTTGTGTCTTGACGTGGCAGCTGAGTAAAAGCACAAAACTGGGAGGTACAGCTGTGCAGTCCAGCTTTCTCTGAGAGGTGCAAGTGTCTGTAACTTCTGCTGTACTTGAAGGGAAGCCTCTCTGGAGACACTTGGGTGTAGGAATTTCCTAGATATGAGTTGGGTAGCCACCTGAAATGGGGTGTGGAGACTTTTCTAATTGTAATCTTAGTATCCGAAATGAACCATCCCTTTTATATTTGTCAGATTTTTCAAAAGTATCTGCATAGAAGATGTAAAAATATTGTGATTAGGTAACTGCATTTCATCTCTGACCAGCTTAGGGGGATCTCTCTCCCCCCAAATCCTGCATTTTATGTAGCATTGTATTTTACTATGTTTATGCCTGTGGCTGGAAGGCCCCAAAATGTTTTTGCTTCACTGTTTATAAACCCGTACAATACTGGTGTATGTATGTAAAAAATGGAAAGGTGGAACATAGGGGTTTTGTCACCTTTTGTCATGACATTGAAGGTTGGCTGCCTAGTAGTGTGAAAATGACATGCCATCACATATCAACTGTGTTCTTTCTGTTGTCTCTCTCTACTAGTGGATTTTTAGAACTGATTACAAATTTATTATCTCCATATCTCGTCTGTTTAAGAGTTAGTCCCTATGGTTGTATTACTGCCTGGGCATCTCTGTTTATACAGATTAATTTACAGAATAGTTGCAGTTTCTTGTAGGAGTTCTGCAGCTTTAGATATATTAAAAAAAAAAAAACCCAGCACCCAATATGTTATGATAAATTCTGATTTGAGAATGGAATTTTCTATGTGCTTTACTTTTAGGGTCTTTTTTTCCCCTAAACATTATCTTGTTCATTTTTACAGTTCCTCGATACTATTTTTAAACTGATTTTTCTTGGTTTATCTTTAATAGGAAAGGATTCATCCCACAATTTCTGCCTTTATAACATCAGTAGTGTAGAACATAATATTTTATTTGGTTATTAGTAAATTCTGCTTTCATGAAGAATAAACTTTTAAAATACTGGAAGCTGAAGTGGTAATTCATGACTGGCAGGGCTCAGGACCGGGTGTTCAGTAGTAGTTCATGCAGTACCATATGAGTGATGCCTTTCCCATACTCACATTTGTAGGCTAAAATGCTGTGAATACTGTGAGTTTCTTAAACTTCAATTATTGTTATGATATTTCATGTTATGTTGGTTTCATTTAAATATGTTTAAGATATATGGCCCAAATCTGCCATCATTGACTGATGTTTACAATTAAGAAACTTTTTCAATTAAGTCCTGTTTAAACGAATGTATTTAAAATCAGAAGCAGACCTGTATACCAAAGACTTGTATAGTTCTACACTTTCTCAGTCTTTAAGTTAGGCCTTTCTAACAATACTGCTGGATTGTATGGCATTTGCTGTGAAGTTATAGTAGGATTTTTACAGTATGAATTTAGTATGTTTTTTTTTTGAACACGAGGTATTTGAACATATCTCAGCCAACTGCATATGTATATTTTAAATCTGTCACTATTAGTATTTTACCGAAGATACTTATGAAAAGGGAAGGTGATTGCGTCTCAAGTTTTTAAATTTTTTCTACTTTTGACTTTCCAGAGACTTAAATCAGTTTTCCGCAGTAATATAAATGGTGTTCTACTGTGAACCTCTTCTGCAAAGCACAGAGTTACAGTAATAGGATTTATTATTTTCATTATACAAGTGCAACTGTATTAAAGTACTTGTACTCCAAGGTGTAATGAGTGATTTGGGATCTTAATCCAACAATACTGTCCCTCTGAGTAAAGATACTTGGATTTTTTAATGGATTGGGGGGGGCGGGAAGAGCAAAAATACTGATGGTGATCAAAAATTTTTATATTTCAATAAGGCCTTCATTAGAAAGTTTTTCAGGTGTTTAATGGGTTTGGTTTGATTGTTTTTTGGTTTTTTTTTTTGATAGGGAGAGAGAATTGCCCCAACAGAAGGAGCAAAAAGCTTAGTGGTAAGGGGTGTGTAGTGGTGTGTAGGGGTGCTGGCTGCTGCCTGTGATGGATGAGAGCTGAACCCCTGCTCTTTCTTAGCCAGCAGGACCAGAGCTGCTGCTGGGAGAAGTCCCAATTGCCCAGGCCACTTGTTGGCTCTCACAAGTTTTGTCTCTCAATCCGTTCTGTCCAGATCAGCTCACATGTATGAACCCTAATTAATTTAATACGTGTCCTGGCTGCTGAGAAAAATATATCATCCTGCTCTGTATGGGACAGGAGAAACCCTAACCTTTTTCCCTTTTTTGACTGACAATGACTGGTTTCTCTCTTAATTAATTACCTGGGATTACTTGGGATGCCTTCAGGCTCCTAAACTGCTCCTCTGTGGTTTTTTGCAGCAGCAGGAGTTTTCAGCCAGTAGCCCAAATTTTGCCAAGGAGCATGCTCTCAGTGAGTAGTATGGAGTGGTGCCCTGATCCTGGTTTGTTTATGCATGTAGACCTAGCCTGGGAACAGGTATTAGCAATAAAGAAACTGATTTGGGCAGATGAAAGAGATAATTAGTACTTGGCATATTCCAGGTAAATGTTTTAGCCATTGGGTTAAAGGCTAGTTTAGGAAATCCTGCTACCTCTGCCAGCAATTTCTGCAAGGATTGAAGTATTCCACCTGTTGACCCGAATAAGCAGTGGGTTTTTTTTAAGAACTTGCATCTTAGGTGGAGTTGTTTTGCTTGTTTGTTCTTATTTTCTTACTTTTTTTTCCCCCCTCTTTTCTAGTTTGGTACAGGCCAAAAAAAAAAAAAAAAAANAAAAAAAAAGGGATTTTCTCTTGTGGCCTTATTTGATATTTTAGGTGCACTTTACTGGAAAAACAATGGCAAAAGTTTGCCAGTTTGTTATGGCAACTGGTTGCAAAGTCATCCTCTCTTGAAGATACTGGCATGTGCTTATCTCATCTGCAGAATAATTGTGTAGAACTTAATTCAAGAATAGTAGTTCTTCCTGCCATATTCCAGGCAGGGTGACCCCACCATTGAAAAACAGAACCGGGAGCCAGGGTGTGCGGGTTCTTCTCCAGTGATGTTCTTTGGCTCTGAGCTCTGTTTCTCTGTGCATCCATTTGGAAGTAATGTTTGCAGAGAGAGGCATGACTTTTGTGGACAGTTTTGTGACCCAGATCCAGGGGCGAAAAGGGAGTGTTGCTAATGCCACTGTAGTCACTGGACATTCAAAATGCAAAGTGCTCTGCTGATAATAATGTGTTTATTGCAGTGACAGGCAATGGCACAAGTTAAAATGCAGACTACAGCAAACCTGTCTGGACCCACCATGGCCCCTGTGGTGCTACCCATAGTTACAGCTACAAATACACTGAGTCTGCCATCCTCAATGAATGGATCCATTTCAGAATCGGCTGCCAGCTGTAGCAGTCCTACTGCCAGCCTTGTGGATCCCGCGTCTTTGAACAACTCACCAGGTAAGTTGGTCCAGATACATTTTCTTTTCTGTTCAAATTAATCTTTTTGATGACTTGTTAATTTAAAAAGATAACAATTAGGTCTTAAAGAGGACTAAAATAAAGGAGAAAACCCATGTAGAAAAATGTTTTGGCTAAATAAACTGTTTACTAAGTTTAGTTTCTTTATTCAGCTCAGTTTTGCAGTGAAGTTTTGATTCATGATATAAAAGCTCAGGGAAGAACATGTCTATTTTGTCAAATTCTCAGGGTATCTTTTATAGAGGAGTTTTAGTGGGGCAGGAAGGTCTCCAAGTTTATTTCTCTTCCCTAGAACAGAATGTCTTCTGACTGCTTGGCAGTATTTGTGTTTCCTTTGTGGCCTAATAAACTCTGTAGTTCCTATGCTGAGCTGGGTATAAAATGCAAAAGTGTTGTCCTAACAATTTAAGCAAGAAATGACAATATGTGTGCACGTTAGGGATAGATACAAATAAATTGCTAAAAAACCAAGGAAAGTGAAATAGTCTAAAAAAGCAGAGCTAAGTCCTTAATGGGGGAGGTGTTCTATGGGAGTGTTCTGAGAGTGACTTCACTATTGTGAGAAAAGTCTAAAACACTGGGAAGAAGCTGGCAAAAACAAGTGGGGACCACAGGGCTTCGTCTACTGTATTTGTCTCGTAACTCTTATGCTACCCACTTCTGCTTCAAAGTGTGGAAAAACCATTCTGAAAGAATAGTTAATTCCAGTAACCATTATACTCCTGACAGTAAACTTTGATGACACAGAAAATCTAGAATATGCAAATGCTCTCCTGCACTGTCATCCTTCATAAAGATATTTTGGAAAGAAATAGTTTTGGGGTCTTTTTTAATTGCATGTAATCAAAATTGTTATTGTGAACTACATATTCTCGTGTGATTAATATATAAACGGTATTCAAACTTTGTATTTACATATATATGCAAAAGTTGTGTTTTAGGCAAAGTATTTTCTTTTTAAAGCATGCTGCTTTTGCAAAACTTTGTGAAGAGTACATTTCTCCACAAAAACTTTACAGACTCTTTATTTACAGCTCCTCTCCAAGATAACATGGCAAACCCCAAAGAGAAAACTCCAATGTGTCTGGTAAATGAGTTAGCCCGTTTCAATAGAATTCAACCCCAGTATAAGCTTCTGAATGAAAGAGGGCCTGCTCATGCCAAGGTAAGGTCACAGTTCCAGGTGATGAGCCATACCTTACATGCTGAACAGATAATATCATGGTTTGGACAAATGTGCTTGTCAAACCCAGCTACATTTCTAGCGTAAGGGCTTTCTTCCTGTTCTTTATTTTGCTACTTTTTTCTACCACACTTTCGAAAAGTATGCCTGTATTTCTGTTACAGAAGCCCTGTAGATCATTTTGTACTTTACTTTGTCTCTCATCTTTGAATTTGTATTCGCTGGTCTTTATATAGACCTCATGAAGGTCTTTTCAGGGTTTCACCACCCTTCCTTAATCTTTCTGGAGCACTTGCTTTTTAGGCTGCATGAATCTTTCTTCGCAGTCAGCATGCCTCTGATAACTACCTCTGCATTGGTTCATGGTAATGCAGTTGATGACAAATTTGTGAAGTTTTTAAAGTGCTTATTGATGCAATTCTTTGTTCACGAAGTTGATACTCTATCTTTGAATCTTGCATTCTAGGGCACCAACTTTATTACTGTGCAACTTTACGATGTAGGGTTATACTAAAACTCCTAATGTGATTACAACATAGAAGTTTCTAGTGAATTGACAGCTAATTCTGGCCAGTTCATGTATCAGTTTGGATTTCCAACTTAATAAATAAAATTGGAATGCTTTCAGATGATGAGGAATACAGAGGAATATCCTCATGGTAATTTTTGAATATAATTTTAGATTTCCTCCCTAGTTAGGAGCAAACTGGGGGAGGAAAAAAATCCTGGAAGAGTCTGAGACACTGGTATAATTAATAGCTGCTTTGTACTTAGTATTTCTGGAGTGGCCAAATCACATGAGACAGTGGGGCTAGGGTGTAGGTTAGTAACAGTTCCAGCCCCTCATGGGCTGCGTCTGCCTTGCCCCTTGTTTCTGTGTTGCACACTGTATTGCCAGCAAGTGCAGAACTGATGCAAATCACTGACCTTCAGCTCTGGCTGGTGTTGCTGCACGCCTTGCAGTGGTGGAAATGATGTCAGCAGGTGTGGGGCTGCTTTTAGCATTCCTCATCACAAATGGAAATTGAAGTACTCTTCCTCTTCTTGGAGGTGTTAGACACCACAGGGTGCACTAGCTGGTTGGTTTTAGGTTGCAGCATATTAAATTTGTTGGGCTTTCTGTAACTTCTGGCTATTGTGTTTATTCTGTTACCTCTTTTTCCATTTCTGTGAAAAAATAATTGCTTTGGTCGCAGTGTGGTTTTGGCTATTTACATTTCTCAGCAGTAAGGAGATTTGAGTTATATGACATTCATATAATATTTAAAATTTTAGTAGGCTAAGAAATTGTTCACATATGGAAGCGTGGGGCCTTCTCCCAAGCAATTGGCAACAGGATAAGGGGACATAACCTCAAACTGTGCCAGGAGAGGTTCAGTTTGGACACAATAAAAATTTTTTTGACTGAGAGGGTGGTTAAGCATTGGAATGGACTGCCCAGGGAGGTGATGAAATAGCCATCCCTGGAAGTTTTCAAGACATGACTGGTCATGACACTTAGTGCTATGGTTTATGTAGTGTGGCGATGTTTGGTCAAAGTTTGGACTGGATAATTTTAGAGGTCTTTTCCAACTTTATTAATTCTATGATATATTTGTTATTACTTTTAAAGGAACTGATATCAGTAAAATGACTTAAGTCTGTATTACCTGCATTACTTCTGAAAGCCAGATTTTCAATGAATTTCTTAATTTTTCAATTTTTAAATTTACCTCATTCTTTTAGTTGTGCTTGTAGTGGTAAAAAAATACAGTTCTGTGCTCTGTAGACTCAGAAGGATATTAAGTTCTAATTTTCATCTGTGTAGTGAGATAAAAAAATAGAAATACATGAAGAACAAGGGTGATATTAATAAGATTATGCAAGTTTTGACCTATGAAAAACAAAGAAAGAAATAGAATTTAATATTACTCTCTTAGCAGTTTAGTATCATGTCTTGCTAGTAATATGATGATATACTTGACAGAATATGTGAAACAGACCTGAATCTGTCCTGGGAAGCATGACCTGAAGGATGTAATGCTGCTGTTGCTCTTTGCTATTCAAGGAGCTTCTCACATAGCTTTGTTCCTGCACATACTCTGTTTCTGACCACTGGTGGTTTTCACAATTTTCAGACATGCTCTACAAGATAACTGTCTGTGTTGTGACCACAAATGCTAGTAAATTTTTATACCCTTTTTTCTAGTTATCTCTGGAAAATAAGTTTAGACAATTGGAGTGAAATGGAAAACTAACGACAGTGCAGCTGGGAGAGAAGTGGCTCTTCCTAACAGTGCAGTTAGGGTTTCCAGGAGTCTGGCCTCCAGGTGGATTCTTCATCATAAGGAAGATTAGAAAGTCTTTGTTAGCATAAATGATGTTTTGAAGTACGTTAGTCAGATTGATCGCGTCTTCTGTCCTTCTATGTCAGTGTCATTTCAGGACACAAATTTAAAAGGAACAGTGGCAAAAGAAAGTGGATGGTGGTACAGAAAAAAGGGAAAGGGGTAAGGGATGTAGCACTTCAAAAGCTGGGAAGAAGGAGAGAAGGTTTTACACAGAAGAAGTGAGGAGTAAAGAGTTGTCAGAGCTTAGAGAGACTGACCTTACGAGCACAGCAGAGTGAAAACAAGCACAAGCGTGGTGGCCTTTGCATTTCTGCTCTCTGGACATCAGGTAAATTATGTTGGATGTAAGGAATAGAAATTTCCTCAGGCAAGAAATGTTCCTCAGTCAATAGGAGAACTGTTAGCTTTGGTATTCCAGGACTTGAATGTTCCCTTGTCTGCTCCAGAGTTTGATTTTAGGCAGGTTTATTCTTATAATAAGGGAGTAAACCCACTTCAATGTGTGGATTTTTGCAGGAGTTTTTTTGGCAGATGTGTTAAGTAAGAAGATGCTATGACTGACAGAAGTTTACTGAGCAAGCCCTTTATCATCCTGAGTTCCTATTTATTCCTCTAAGTACTAAGAGTTATAGGTAGATAAGCAGCCATTGTTAATCTTATTTTCATTTAAATTCAGGATTTTCCTCCTCCAATAAAAATACTACCCTGATACATTTTTGCAAAATATAAAATATACAAACTCCAGATCCAGAAATCAAATTTCAACTTTTTTAGTACTAAGGATATATCTTTGTAGATAATTTATATAATTATGGGTATTTAGCTCTAATACCCATCTTAGTTTTCAGGTGGGGGTAGGGTTTAACAGAGTGTAAAATTAAGAGACTATTCCTCTCTTTCTTCCGTGAGGAAATTGTTGTGACTGCTGTGGTAAAAACAACATGGCAATGGGAGCTGTGATACAGGGACTTGCATTGTGCTTCTGAAAATTACAGTAGGCCAAAACTCAAGGCTATAATTAAGACACGAATATGTATTTATAGTGCTCAGTTTGAATGCAGTGTGTGCATGTGCAGAAGGCTGAGGTGGGAGGCTCACACGTACTTGTGTTCAAATGATTGTTTGCAAGTAAATGTTAAAAAAACATATATGTAAAGTTGGATTTAAAGGCTGCCCACCATATTCATCTCTAAAAACCTGGTCCTGGATCTAGCAAGTTTAAATAAGTTAAAAAATCAGAAAGCTGTCAAAATTAAAATTTTACTTTATATACTGCTCATACTGATATATAGGGGTTTTTTTTTGTTGATTCAAGCAAGTTAGTCTGTTCTCTGAGGTAGGTATATCTTAGTTTACTCTGTGTATCTGTCTATTAAGTCCTGCCTTTTATCTAGGGATTATATGGCATATATTTTGAGTTCCTAGCCTTTCTCCACTTGTTCTCAAATGCTCAAATTAAACAGAACATTTATGTATCATACAGAAGATAGACTCCATCTAATATCTTAAACATTCACTGAGTTTTATCTGCACAATTTGCACAGCATGGATACTTTAAATACCCTTCTATCACAGAATTTGAAATATATAGTTTTTATCAGTTAGTCCATTTCTGAACTCTGGATGTTTACAGTTCCTGTCCTCACTATAGATTTTAGATTAAGACCTGCAGTTTCGTTTAGAAAGATAATAGGTGTTTTCTTTCTTACTTTATATTTTTGGAACATATTTGAGTTGTGACTCTGCCCTGGCAAAAGGCATTATTTTTAGAAATCTGGGTATGTGTGAAATTAATTCACTCAGTAAAACTATCTGGACCAAATTCTCTCTTGCCTTGAGAAGTGTGTAGTCATTTATATTCATTCATAATTATTACAAAATTATTTTTTTTCTCAGTAGCATGTCTAGTATTTGTTTTCTACAAGCAAAATAGTTAAACATATTCAAATATATGGAGAAATGTGTTCTTAGCTGACCTGTGCATAGTCTTCCAAGAGCAGATGATCAGTTTGCTCTGAAGTTATTCTTACTTGGTTTAAATATTGTTCTGTTCTTTGATAGTTGACATTATTGTTACACTATTTTGCTTTGTGATTTGAAAGGCCAAGTGTTGCTCACTGATAAGGTCTCACTGATCTCTGGAAGAATCAGATGCGTTATCTGGGAGTTGAATACAATGAAAAGAGAGCACGGTTTCTCTTCAGCCCTGGAAGCGTTTATACAGATTGTTCTAATCCACAGTGATAATCTTGCCAGTGTTTACCTGTTCTTTGTCTTTGAAGATGTTCACAGTGCAGCTGACTCTTGGAGAACAGACATGGGAAGCTGAAGGAAGCAGTATTAAAAAGGCCCAACATGCTGCTGCTAGCAAAGCATTGAATGAAACTACTCTTCCCAAACCAACGCCCAGACCACCCAAAAACAATGTAAACAATAATCCAGGTATGACATTTTCCTCTGAGTGTTAGATCTTGTTGACGTGTTGGCATATTATAGCACTAAATAAGTAATTTTAACAAGATACTTAAATTTGTAGGATGAAAATCAACATAGCTATAGTATGATTGGATAATGCAGAACCTCTAGTGAGCTTTCATGGAAGAATTTTTAATGCACATACCTAAAATGGTTGAACTCTAAGGGAATATATTGTTTAGGTAAGGCATAGATGGGTACAGGGTGATGGTATGTGATCAACAATAAGCAGACAGGAGAAAACCAGACTGAATTAACTAAAACACATTTCCCAAAGAGTTATTTTAGCTAATTTTGCAATGAAATTTGAAATTTTATCCAGTCCAATCCTGTGAAATTGTGTCTCTGGCATAAACAGAAGGCTGGGATTTGGCATGAGAACTTTGACAGGTAATTTCCTCCATACAGAGTTGTCCTTCAGAGCAACCTGTGCTTTCAAAAAGCTTTCAGGTGGCTTTAGAAACTTGTCTCAATAATAGAGAGAATGTATACTGGTGTCTTGCATCCTTCATTTTGAGCTTGCACAAGTTGCCTTCAGTGCATGCAAAACCTTCTGAGGTACACATCTCATGCACTTGCTCAGTGATATGTTCTGTCTTGATCAGCAAAGAAAAAAAATCAAAACTTCGTTTTAGACTAATGTAAAGGAAATCAAGTGCTGAGAACTTTCCCCCATTTTTATTTTTAAACAATCCTTTCCCCCCACCTCTTTTCTGTTTTCACTTTTTCCCCTTTAATTTCTGTCTGCCCCTCCCCCTCTTTTAAAAATGTATTCCTCAGCCACTTTCTTAAAATGGAGTAATTTTGCAGTTAATCTTCTCTGTGTTGGAAAGAAAAAAGCAGGAGTAAATTTGCTTTAGAATTTGTGAGTATTATCGTGAGCATTAGCTGTGAAGGATTGTTTGAGAGTGGTGTGGTAGTGTTCTCTCGCTCTATTGGAGATCAATACGTTGCCTCTCCAGACCCAGGACACCCTGTTTTCTTCACAGTCACTGTGACTTTGGCTGTTTAAAAAGCAGGAGGCTCAGACTTCTATGAAAAGTGATCCTGAGTTTCGTTCTTGACCTTGCAGAGTATTACAGAGTTTCTAGAGTTTTTTGGCTTTGAGCATATTCTTAGAGGGAAAATCTTGTAACAAGAGGAATAGGATTTAAAAGAATTAGTTAAAAATTTTATCACTTAACATTGCAATTTTGCCCCAGGTAAGGTGCACATGTATATGTGCACAGGCATCTTCTCATCAAAATGACATTTTGTATTTTTATATAAAATTTGAATTCATAGTGTTGTCTTGCTCTGGAAATTATAATAATTGTTGGTATAAGTTTTGAAGTAAGTGTTCCATAAACTTTTTCATCATTTCACATATAGAGGTTCAATGTCAAACTGGAAAATTAATCATAGCTTTTTAAAGGGTAAATTTATTTGAATCTCTCATGAAAATATTTTCAGAATATATTAACTCGTTTTTATTGGAATGCACATTTAGTTCATTTAGGATTCTCTTACAACGGTGTAAGTGGGGATTACTGTAGCTGAACATTTTATCTAAGGAAAGAAAAAAGAAAGAAAGAAGCTGGATGTAGCTTATTTGGCCTTTTTGAAACCATGCAAGTGGGCTGCCTTCTATTTTTGCGTTTTGTCACCAGTAGATGGCTGTAGTTGCACTGATTTCCAGGAGCTGTATGTTCAGGCTGTTAGATCACTCCTATGAGACCATTCGTTCTTAGACATAGTCTTAAGTTTTCAAGTCTTGCAAATAAAACATTTTTCTAACTTCTTGTAAGATTCCTGAATGACTGCAATAATGCCTCTTACTTCATGCTTGTTTCAATGACTCTTTGCTCTATTTGTGGGGTTTTTTAAATGGTATTCAGCAGAAAGACACATTTTTCTATTCCCTTTATAGTTCTTTCAGAAAGTGTCATAATGTATTATAAGTACTTTGGAAAGATGAATAAGTAGCTTTATTATTACGCTGACTTTCTCATTCATATGTGAGGATTAATCCACTGAAACTGCATAAAGAATGCGCTGAGAGAGATTTTTAAATGTTCTCTTTCATTGCTTGTGATTAAGTAGGCATCTATATTCCCGTCTTTTAGTGAAACAAATGTCTTTTTAGTTACATATTTTTAATTTAAGAGTAAAAAACTATCGTGTAGGTCTCTCTTTGCAGCTCAGTCCTGCTTTTGTGTTTTTCAGTATTTTTGGTTAAAGCACCTTGCTTACATTGTTTTTTTTGCAGGCAGCATAACACCAACTGTGGAGCTGAATGGTCTGGCGATGAAAAGAGGAGAGCCTGCCATCTACAGGCCATTAGATCCAAAGCCAATTCCCAATTACAGAGCAAATTATAATTTTCGGGGCATGTACAATCAGAGGTTTGTACTCTTTCTGTTATTTTATTTCTTTTGAATCCTTGTGTTCTAAATCTTCATTAAGTTTCTAGGTTATTTCAGAGTAAAAGAAAACTAAAAATTTTGTTAAGGAGAGTCTGCAGTCTTATTTAGAAACATGCATAATTATGTTCTAAAAGATAGTTTCCCTAAGCACATCACAAGGATAAAGATGTGTAAAACTGCCCTTTTTTAATGTGCACTAAAAAGCACATTACACAGCCATGGTAGTGAGTAGGCAGAGCATTAACTTCAGAAAGAGGTTTTGCTTTTCTTTGCTGTCTTGCCATGTGATTAGAATCTGTGGCATCAAAAATGAAACACTCTTTTCTTAGAAATTGAATATAAAATTGGAAGGACTGCATTTTGAAAACTGGCTTGAAACCATTCGCAGCTTTCTTTTTTTTTAACCATTCTTCTTGTTCAGCTATCTCTGTTCTTGAATCCTCAAAGTTTAGTTAGAAAAAAATCCTTTATTTCATGGCTTAGAAACCTATGTTCAGAATTATGTCAATTTGTAATATGAAAAATTTCTTTCTCTAAGATAGGTTTTCCCCATTTTTCCATGTTTGTCCCCAGAGGAATTGAATTAGATAAGGCCTTTTGAAGCTCCAGAAGTGAGATCAAATATGATCTGTAATATGAGAAAAGACCAAACCAAAACAGGTCAGAAAGTTCTAATTACATGTTTTATCAGTGAAAAATGTTACCTTTAAAATAAAGCTTTGCTTGGTGCATTTCATGTTCATTTTTACGCATCTCATAATTATCAAATAGATTGTGGGTATGGACTCTGAAGGAACGTTTTGGTTCGAAATTACTCTTTATTAGAAGTTTAATTTATTGCAATGGTGAAAAATTGAGTTTACAAAAAAAAGCAGTGTTTCAGAATTGTCTAAGGAAAATATTTCAATTTACTTAATTCTATTTTACTTTTCCCCAGATTTCAATCATGATAACTTGGTAAGTGTAGGGATTTAACACTTAATTGGGTTGGGTTTTTTGTTGGTTTTTAAAATTTGCTTGGCTGGTGGGTTGTGTTGTTTTATATCAATACCTAGAATTATAGAACACAAAAACCCCTCAAAATAACCTGGAAGAAACCCTTTAATTACTCAATGGAACTGATTTTTGTATAACTTGTGTTATATTTCTAGTCACTGCTGACCTCTGCTTACATACATCATGTAATTAGCATCAAAAACTAATTATGGTGCTTGGAATGATTTTAGTTAATATATAGAAATCCTTCATTTATTTGAATTGCTTCTATAGTGAGAATAGCTTGACTAGCAGATATAATGCTATACTAGAAAAAATGAAAGCTAGTTAAAGGCATAAAATTCTGGAATCTGGAATCTGAACTTAATTATGGAAATGTATTAGTGGAAATAGAATGTCAAAACACTCAGCAGTTACTAACTCTTAATGTTCTATTTCTTTTAATAGAAAATTATTAGTGTGTCTAGCTCAATCTCTATGTTTGATTTTTTGGAAACTTTCTTTCATGAGAGCCATGTTTTGGTGTTAGGGTAAAATGATATATGAAAGTTATTTTCCTGGGCACCTTAGGTAGCCAAGGCCTCTTGATTTTTCTGATCACAAAACAAACAGGCTGGGTGGGACAGAAGACTACAATCCACAATCTGTGCTTGCTTTTTCATTGTGCATATTTGAGTGCAGTTACCCATGCAGAAAAGCTAATAATACTGTGGCTAGTAAATTGAATAATAACTAAAACTAAATAGTAAATAACTGGGCACACCTGTCTATCTGCATGAACATAAACCCGCTGTGCACACACCATGTGTACATATGAATACCAGAGTAAAGAGGAAGCAGAAAAATGACCTGTATAGTACTGTTGATGGACTACTGTGTTAGAAATAATTGTTCATTGCTCTGTTTTGCATTGGGAGGTGCTGGCCCTTTATGATCACAGTAAGGAAGTGTCTTGGTTTGGAAAGACAGGTGTCTGCTAAGCAAGGCAGGAGGCTCCCTTGAAATGGACAATGTAAACCCCCTCCCTCCAAATTATTATAATTTTGAAATTAAGGAGTTCTCAGGCAAAGATATGGGAATAGGAATAACAGTTCTTTACTAGGAAAATGAAAATAAAATGCAGTAGTACAAAAAAAAAAGACCACTGACAGAGTCAGAGTACAACTTGACACCCTGTTGGTTAGGGTATTGGTAGCAGTCCGATTAAAATTGTGGCTGCAGTCCTCCTGGAGTGACAGATGTGGTTCTGTTGAAGCAGTGATCCTGTAGAGGGGTGTGGTTTCCCTCTGAAGGTCCAGTGGTGGTGAGATGGGTCCAGTCTTCCTCTGGGAATCCAGTGGAAACAGGCTGCCTTGGTGTTCAGAATCTCAGGTTTTATCCAGCTAGGAATGCTTGGCTCCTCCCACTGGGTGGTGCATCTCACAGTGAGATGATGTAATTTTATCAGTCATGCAGGGAGACTCAATGGCCCATTAGCAGAAGATATCCCCCGGAGGGAGGATGAGTCATAGACAAGATAAAGAACACTGCCCCACCTGGTGTTAACAGCCGGTAACAGAATATATACTTTTGGTTACATCTTGCATTGCAACCTAAGACACTTAGACTTTGTAAGGCAACATTTAAATGTGTATTGGACCTGGCAGTTTAAGAAGAGAATATTACAGATGATCTTCCATACATTCAGCTACCTTGGGCCCTGAGTGGTGTGGCACTGAACAGGACTGTTCCCCGTGGGCACCACACCATGCAGACCGCAGCAGAAATTAACCCTTCTTGGTCATTCATACTCTTACAGGATTTGCTTACAATGAGACAACCCTGTCAGGAAGAGTCAGGAATGATGGTCATGTGAAAACTTTGTGCTGCACTGTCAGATAAAGGCAGGGCCACGCAGGTGATACTGAGGGGGAGCTGCCCAGGGGCCCATCTCTTGCCACAAGTCTGTCCTGTGGCCGAGGGATTTGAGCAGCACAGCCCCATCCTGTGAGCTGTGCTGGGCATGGGCCCTGAGATCAGCACAGCCCACGTGGCTCAGGCTGGCTGCACTGTGGGGTACTGGCTGTGGTGGGCATGGTCCTGCACCTCTTCCACTCAGCATCACTTGGCACCTCCTGCTCACCCTCACCACAGGCAAGCCTGGAGACAGAGTCTGGATCTGTTACAATAGCCAATGAAGTTTGAAATATGAAGCATATGATGCAGCACTGCATTATGTTCCTGTATAATATGTTACATCTATTTTATTCTACTGCCACATTGTATTTAGCATCCATTTGCTGATTTTTGGGAATTGAGTAGTGGAATAGAAGTGTTGTTGAAGTACCCAAATAAATGCAGACTATATAGCAGTTAAAAACAAGATTTGAGAATTAATGTAGATAATATGCTGCATGAAGTATTTTTTCATTTTTCGTCAGTTTCTGACTGTAGATTATTTTCTGTTATTAAAATTGATACAAAATATGTTAAATAAATTGGAAGCTTTGTCTTTTATACTGTGTCTGCATTCCCTTTACTGATCTCTGTTTAAAGAAATATTCTTTTCAAATAGGTGAAGATACAGACTAAGATTAGGCGATTGCATTGGAGGAACTTTGATACTGACAACACTAATGTCTTGAGGAAAAAACAGATTATTAAGTTCACTCCAGGGCATATCTCTATACCAGTAAAGTCTAGTGTTTCAAGTGGCACAAAAGATCCTTTTCAGTACCTCATGGAAACAATCCAAGAGGTGCAATTTGTATGCAAAGTTGACGGCTAGATTCCATGTCAGGCTAAGATGATTTATGTCAAAGTGGCAGTGATTCGTCCTCCTTCGTTTGTCTTCAGCCTTTGTGTCCCTGAATATTTCCTGCCTTCAGCACTGGAAGCTGAGCTCCTTGGAAATGAATCAATTTTTGCAGGGAGAGGAAAGGAGAAGTTACTCCTCGACTTACAACTGTACTTAGACATCTTCTTTTCTACTCACACAGGAGCTTGTGCCTTCACCAGAGAGGGGCAAGGTGTATTTGGAATGTACAAATACATAATAAGGGCAACTTAGGTTGATTTAAGTGTGTGAAGGACTACTCTCTCACATGCTTTGGCACATATTTATGTGGGCAGTGTGCACAGAGGATGTTGAAGCAGGTTTGTAAAGGACTGACATCCATTTGCAAGGTCTGATGGCATAAATTTATAGTGAAGGTGGAAGCTACCCTCATGGAGAAAAGGAAAGCAAACAAGTGAGAGGAAAAAAAGAAAAGGGGAGGGTTTTCCTAATGGTCAGCATGGAATGCAAGTCATGAGATGTCCCAAATGAGCATCCTTCCACAGATGTTCTCTTCAATGCAGCAAATGTTCCCTCTAACACTTTCCCATAGTAATTCTGTATTAGAATTAGTAATTCTGTGGTTTTTATCCGAACATGCTCCAGCTACCTGTTGCTTACAGTGCTGATAGTGCTGCACCAGGGTAGGTGTTGGATGCTGGCTGTTTATAGAGCTCTGTGCATGCAAAACTCATCATGGCAGAGAGCAAGACATTTAAGGCAGTGTGTAACACTGTGGCAAGGTCTTAGCCTTGTTTCTTCCTGTGCTAAGTTAGGAGGTGCAGGGCGAGTCAGCTCCCCTCTTAGGGTAACTAAGTAGGTAAAATACACTCCAGCTTAGAACTGGATGAGGTATGAGTGTTTTCATCCTGACTCTTCACTCAAAATAGTGAATACAGTACTGACTAACTTGTTAACAGCACTGGGTCATTGCCATTATACTGTATTATTGTGACAGGCTTATGAAGTCTGTGCAATGCTGAGTTGAACCTTGTGAAGTTACCAGCTTAGGTCTCTGGTAGTTAGGGTATCTGTATACTACAGTTCATTTATTTCACAGCATAGATAAGAACTTGGAGTCTTCTCTGGATTTTCTTTATTGAAGTAAAATCCATACAAGTTTGGTAAAGAAAGTTTGATGGCCTCTGATAAGACAGAGCTTTTAAAAATGTTGTCAGCCCATAATCCAACCATGTTAGACAGCTTCTTATTTGACAAAGGTGTCTGTATTCCTAACAGAGATTATAATAGAGGAAAATACTCTTTTGGCACTCAAAATTTACCAGTTATATGCAACTAATTTAAACGCTCACAGGTTGGAATTTCAAGCAATTTTGCAACAAAGGCACATTTCAGTTCAAACACTGTATGTTACAGAAAAGCTAAAAATCATGAACATTTCATTTTTTGTGGCTTCTTTAAGAATTTTCCAGGCTGACTCTGGGGAGGGAAGTGCTGATGCTTTCAGGGCCGGGTTGCTGACTGATACAGTTGCGTGTTTGTCAGCACAGCACTTGGCATGAGTCAGGAGACCTGGCACGCTACTCCGCACGGGCCAAGCCTTGAGACGGCGGGTGAGGTTTGAAAACTATTGGCACAGCTGAGGACAAAACATGTGCATGCTCTCATATCTGTAGCCAGTGCTAGAACCCATACTCTCTCACATCTCTGGCTTAAATGCAATTGGCTTAAACCATGTAAAAAAGAATTAAAAACATGGCTGTTTAAATTAGAGCAGTTAAACAATAGAATAAGGTATCAATTCTGACTACAGGGTTGTCCAACTTGCTTTGTAACCATTGAATGCTGGTTTGTTTTATTTTTTTCTTCAGTTAGAATTGAAGAGAGTCATTCCTAAAGTTTAATTGTCCTGCGGTATTTTCAATTATAGAATGTCTGTAAGTGACAGAACAAATTATATCTTACAGACTTACCTAAACTAAGAGTTTTCAGCCAAGAAATAAAACCACTAGGAGCTGAACAGCAGCTTTTGATATTTTAGTTTGGAAAGTAGTGTTCAAGTGATCATAAAACACAACACTTGTGTTTTGAGAGAATTCAAAAGTTGTGTTCGTAATATATAAAATTCTCTAATATGTGTGTCACCACAATCTAGAGAGCTTGAAAAATCTATATTAAAAAAAAAGGTTTCAAAAATTAAAACCACTTGTGAAATATAAGAACAAAGGGAATACAAAACAATGACGATCCAAAGAACAGAAATAAAGTAAATAAAGCAGTTTCTTGCATGGTTTTAAGGAATTTGGATGGTGTGATAGCTCTGGAAGCATGTCACGCAAAGTGGTGGTGTCCCTAGAATAAACTACAGCTTCTGTGCACTTGGACAGTTTCTGCTGCACTGAGCTTTTATCTTAGTCTTGTGTAGGGTTGCTTCTTCTTGCATATATGTTGTGTGCTACAGACTAAGGAGAAGACTATCCCCTTTCTCCTCAGAGCATGGGGGAGTGCACAAACCATTCCTTCTTTCTCTTTTTTTCATAGCTCTGCCATTCTGAGCACATTTTTCTTTGATGTTAATTAATGCTCCTTTACAGTGCCGTTTGCAAGACCAAACTCAGAAAAATAAAGCAGCAGCATATCCTTGCCTTTTGTGGAGCCAGCTATGCTGCCTGGCCACAAAGCACAGGGTATCACCATACCTGGGCATGTGGTTCCTACCTGCCAGGTAGCCTGCTCCCCTGCTGGGTACTCAGCTGCTGCATGGAACTGTTTGCGTAGATTTCTCTGCTCCTGAAGTGATGTATATCAGCCCTGTGGACCAGTGCCTAAATACCGAACAAGCACTTTAAAAATGAGGGATAATAAAAGAAAGCTTGAGGGCTGGTCTTTGGCCAACTACATCTGCAGCTGTTAGCTTCATAGTGGACTAACACGTTATCCAAACTAATGATCAAAGAGAGAAAAGACTGTGTGATTATTGGATAAATTACTAAAATTGTCGAATCATATTAATAAAAGATTGTATGGTGAAAGAATGGAATAAAATGAAAGGTTTGTTTTTCTTTTATGAATGCTGACCTAAAGATTTAATATGCGCATCAAAGGGAAAAGATTTGAGGGAAGTGTTACTTGACATGAGTGCTTAGTAATGCAGTCTAAATCCTCACCCAACTTCATTTGTTTCACAAAAGTTACATAGTCCTATGAGGGAAAAAAAAGGAAAATCTAGCCAGAAGAACAGCGGTAGAAGCCAAATTTGAAGTGCATGGGATGCAATGCAGGAGGCAATGTAAAAATCTGTTGATATTACCATCTCGAAAACTACAACTAGAGTTGTACAACCCAGTTATCTAATTTACAGAAAGAAGATGTAGTCTGAAATTTTCCTGACCTTTAGATGTTCTTCTGTGCTGCTTGAGCACCCTGTTTACCTCCTTGCAAAAGACTGTTTTCTGCACGAGAGCCTCATCTGTTTGAGGCACAAATATTCCAGTGTACAATATAAAAGATTGTTGGATCTGAAGGACTTAGATCTCTTATTGATTAGATCAGCCAGCAGCCTGGAAAATGTAAAATTCAGATTACTCCATAGAGTCTTTTTGTTACTCTAGGCACGTGATTAGTCTAATATCTGTTGTGAATTCCCATTATTGAAGCTGTATGTTGGGGCTTGCTGCAACAGAGGAGGATTTTATGCACAGCTGTGTGTAAAGCAGATTTTTTTTCCCAAGCATATGTACTGTGGCAGATGTGGGACACTAAGTTGCCTAAACATAGGTCTCTAGTGCCACTTGAGACATCCTGGGGGGTGTGAGACATCCACATGGGACCAATGGATTTAGCAGAAGACCTAGAGGAGACCTTTACTAGAATGGCAGCGGAAGGTCAGGCAAGATACCCTAGAGCATTTCCAATGGCCCTGCATAGCTAAGTTTGGGCAATTGAAGGAATCCCTATATGCGATGTTCACTCATTGTAGCATTTCATATAATCCACTAGGACTCCAGCTATTTGTGAGAAACTTGTCTGTTTCGTAGATCAGTCCTGTGTCACATCATGTGGATGTTTTAGGTACTTGACTACATCTCATATTGTACTGTGTGCTTGTGTTTAGGCAGATAGGTGCAGTTCTTTACGGTGCTGGTGGGATTTGGATCCAAGCTCAGATGCCTTTCAAATAGTCTCTGCCTGTGCATTAGAAACTTGGTCTCCCTTTATAACCAGTGGAAGGATTAGTCAGAACAATTTCTAGTCTAGAATGCTGTTTGTCATGCCTTAAACTAGGTTGTATGTATTTTGTATGGATCTCTCCAGAGCTTCACTTTTATAGCAACTTAGTTTCTACACATTAACTAACCTAAATTTAGGCATCTGAATCTAGAGCTGAATCCTGCTCTGAGAAATAATCCTAAGAATGTTGATTTGCAGTGATTTTATGAGTGCTATAGTGGGAGTCATTCAACTGTCGCAGTGGAAGGACTGAAAAAAAGACAAAAATCTCTCCCCAGAGAGAAGCGGGAGAGAAAAGTATTAAAAGAACAAACTCTTTAGGGACGTATCTGGGTAACAGCAGTTTTGAGGAGAAACAGGCATGCAAATACTGAAATGCTTTTCATTGAATAAAAGTAGTGTTTTGCTGCAAGAAGCTGTTTGGCTGTGGAGACCAGTGCCATTGATCCCCACATGAAGTGAACCCTGTTGTGTTGAACTGATTATAGCAAACAAATCCCTTGGTTTGTGGGGGAGTGGTGTGGGGTGCCACTGGGAGTTTTATTTTGTTATCGTTGTCAGCTTCAGACCTTAGCCATAGGGTAGAACATTCTTCCCTAAAAAAGCCAGAGTCAGAGGTGCTTTGCCTGCACTTCCAGTCAGTGTTGCAAAATTCTTGTCCTTATAATTTGTATTTTAAGGACTGAGAGGTGGGTGATAAAAATGTTTACTGACTGACTTTGCAAAAACTCCTTTCTGCGTTTCTTGTACTCCTCCTAGTAGTTTGGGGAAAAAAAAACCAAAAAACACAACCTTGGAAGAAATCCTAAAAACTACTTGGAAATAGAAATTAAAAGTTTGGTTAAAAAAAGTTATATCTCCTTAAGTATGGTATTATTTCATTCTGAAGAACAGATATCTATTTCAAAGAATTAAAACTTAGGGAAATAAAGAATAGTCCACAGAATAATGCAAGTGATTGTTCAGATTTAATTATTTAGCTAGAAATAGCTGATTTAGACCATTAGATGGCAGCATGAATTTGTGCAAGAATTTCTCAGCAAAAGCATTCTCAAAAAAGTTGCCTTCTATTCTGAAGCTTTTCATGACTTTAAAATGTCATATTTCCAGCACAAATCAATTAGAAATAGTTTTTCTGCAAGGTTTTGTCTCATAATTTTCTTCAAGTTTTCATCTTTTATAATAATTGAGCTAATGCACTAGCTTCAATGCCAGTTTTCCTTTTTTATGTAAATCTAGTGTGACTAAAGGATGCCAGTTTGCCAGCAGTGACAATTAAGTGTTTGGTTTATCTGCCCAAAGCATGAATTCTGCATTCCATCATATTAATTCATTCCTCAGGCCTGACCAAAAGATATTTCCTTAAAGATAAGACTTCAGCTTGGCCACTAAAACCTGCAGTCTATTTGTACTAAAGAACCTTTCTGATGATTTGAACATCTATTTGCTTGGAAGGGACTGAGATTGCCAGCTGATACTTAATTCAGTTGTGTACGTTCATTACCAGTTGAGATAGGATTCAGATCATATCTTAAAGCAAAGTCTTGTACATCACCCTTTTATTTCTCCTGCTAGTGTATTGGCATTATGGTGTCATAATCCAGACACAGACTCTCAAATTAATTCTTTGTGTTCATCTTCTGCATGCTACATTTCACTTCCCCTGCCCTGTTTGTTCCCACTAGTTGCCTGCCTCCCACACAGACATATTGTTACAAGAAAAGTGTTGAGTACAGCTGTGCTAAGATTTTTCTTTGCTAGTATCTGTTTCTAGGAAAGGAAAAGGGAGAAAGTCAGTCCATTTCCTGTTGGTTTAGAACAGCAGAAACATCTGTTTGTCTTAAGATAGTTTTCCCAAAAGAACAGTGGCAAGGGAGCTTGCAGGTGATGAGCTTTGCCATTGCCAGTAGCTATCAGTTTAGACAATAGTGGTTATATGGTTGGCTTAAAACAAAATAAGATTCCTTAAATGGCAGAGGATATTTATTCCTGCAGTAAAGTTTTTGACAGCTAATGTTTAATTTCTACAGTGTTTTAAATCTTAAAAATACATAGAGTATCTGGGATCAGAAAACCTAGATTCTGCTTTGGAATCTATAGTTTCCACTAAATTCTGTCTAAGA
The DNA here is from genome assembly GCA_008694505.1 of Cyanoderma ruficeps. Lineage (NCBI taxonomy): Eukaryota > Metazoa > Chordata > Aves > Passeriformes > Timaliidae > Cyanoderma > Cyanoderma ruficeps. Next base: position 1,191,748 of record VZDJ01007755.1, read on the forward strand.
TTGATTTTTCTGCAGTCCCCTCACCCTGTTATCATGAATTTGCACAATGCACACAAAATGGTGTTGGGTGACGTGTCCTGGCACAGTGTGCATATAATCCTTCCTACAAATGCATCCCGTCACTACCATCCACTGCATTAATGGGTACATTTAACCTGTGAGGGATCAATAACATATATACTCTTAAGTGTATTTACAGTATTACACTGACGGCTGTTAAAATAATGTTACGTGGGCTAAAAATCAAGCTGACAGAATAGAGAGCAAGGTTTGAGGTTACTGTTCCAAGTACAGTGCCTCTTCATTCTCCAAGTCAATGCACTTACCTGGTATCATTAAAATCTTTTTAGCCTTAATTGTAGAGCATCTAGATGCTTCATTGCTCTTCGTGCCCAAAATGTGATGCATCATGTAGGATCATCCGTGGTTTGTAAGCTTTTCTTGTTCCATCTTTCCCAACATCATCAGGCATGACATTTTACAGTATTACAACACTCTAAACAATCTTTGCTCTAGATGAAGTAGTTTGGTCAATGACCTCTTGGCCCTATTTGTAGAGGAGCTCCTAAGCCCTAATACTTCAATATTTTCTTAATTGATATTTTTATTCATTTTCTTTCAGGATATAGTGACCTTCCCAGACCACTTGCTTTCTTGCTCTATCTGCTAAGAGGACCCCCTTGCCTTCTGTGGTCCTTGGCTCATGTTTTGACTAATTCTTCTGAAGCTTCTTCATTGTTCAGTGGACAATGTTCTTTACTTCGGGTTTTTAACTTCCTCAGATTTTTTTCTGCTCTGGAGGAAATGCATCTGGCTCCAGATGTGTCTCCAAGTTTCAGATGTGATTTTTCATGTTCTCACAGAGGCTGAAAACATAAAGAGGTGTAATACAATTCTTATCTTTGGTTTCCTAATGTCTATCTTTCAACACTGCCCTTCCACTTGAGAGACTTCCTGTAAATGTTCTGATCCAAAAATCCTTAGAGCCAGCAGCCTGCCCCTGCACCTTGTGAATCACTTCAGTCTGTTGGCTTTGCAACTCACTGGGTGTTCTTTCTCTAGCCCTGCCTTTAACACAGCCAGCTTTACTTTCAGGATATGGACAGAAGACTAGTCTTGTTGGTATGTATGAAAACAAGCATTGATTCAGAATGCTCCTCTAAGAGCAGGAATATTTTGGGTGTGTTTTGTTCTTTCCACACAGTTGGCTTTTTATTCACCCTTATCTTTTTCCTGTACTTCTGCTGAACTAAGGGTATTTCAGCTGAGACACCTGTGAGATAGTGGGTTCAATGGAAACAAGCCTGTGTGGCCTCCTTTCTTGTTATGGCCTTTCTGCTCTGTCCAGAACCTGAATACTGGTTACCAGTAAATATGTTCTCTTTCCTTTGCCTGCTTGTTTTGCTCATGATAGAGGTGAACTGCTGTTAGAGCTCAAACTTTACTCTGAGAGGTGGCCACCATTTTCCTGAGGGGAGCAAGCAGAAAGCTTAGTGGCTAATTTTTTAACAGCTTATAACTCCCTGGAATTGTACTCTATCCCTACAAGGTCTTTGTCATTTTTGAACTGAAAGTTCTGCCACAGATTGAGAAAGTATTAAATATTCTGAAGGAAGGTTTTCAAGATTCTTTTGGAACAGAATATATGCAGTCTGAAGACAGAACTTTTTACCAGCAATTACAGTGTTATAGTTTGTCTTCACATCTTGTCTATAATATTGATTTTGGTAGATGCTTGTGTTCTGTGAAAGAAGAGTACAGTTAACATCTTTTCTGAAATGCTAATTCACAGGATCTTCCAAAGATCTCTTTGTCTTTATAGGATATTTTAAGGAAGAATGCCAGAAGAATGCCAGTTTAAGTTGGTCTTTACTGTCACAGAAAGGATAGGTGCACTTACAGGTGCTTTTCAGGTAATTTGGAACCATAATTTGCTTGGTTTATATGTTTTACTAAAATGGGGCTGAATCCCTCAGTGTTGTGATTAAAAGAGAAATCATGTCTGGACAAAAACTAGCCCAAAATTTAGCTTTAAGGTTCTGTTCCATGACAAAGGAGAATGTGGCGTCTAACCATCTTACTGATTTAGGTTCAAGTCTGACACTACTGTCAGGGAATCAGAAATGAGAATTCTTAAGGAGGTGGAAATCAGCAGCACACCCTTAGTTCCCTTCAGTAAAGGTAATCTCTATGTTGACTTTGTTTAACTAAGTCAAATATCGTAATAACCATTTCACATATTATGAAGAATTTCTTTACAAAAGGAGTTGTCAAGCAGTAGAACAGGCTGTCCAGGGAAGTGCCTCATTCACCACTACAAGAGGTATTTAAAAGACACATAAATGTGGCACTTAATGATATACTTTAGTGGTGTACTTGTTAGTGCTGGGTTAATGGTTGAAGTTGATTTTCCTCTTCAACATAAATAATTTTATGATTTAATTTTAAAAGTCCTTGGTATCTCCGTCTTTCAAGACTTTTGGGTCCCTGTTTTCTACGAGACAATTCCACCCCATTTTATAAACATTTCTTACATTTCCTACCTTTTAGAAAGTCTGAAACGTGTATTTTAGTGTACTGATCTAATGTGATCTAAATTTTTTTTCTTTGTTAATGTTCAGTGCTAAACTGTATTCACTGGACCAGCTGAGATTAGTCACTGTGCTTTGGTGACCACTACTATGGCAGTCTCATTGTGTTACTTACACATTTTTATTAGCAATGAATTGCTATTTACTTGTCAGTTGTTGGTGTAAATTCATTAAAGATTGAAAAAGAATATTAAATTATAAAAAGGAATATTAAAGGATGTTATGTATGCTTCCCTAGGAAATCTGCTCTTTTTATGCTTTTAAGTAGAAAGGAATCAAAGCCTTGAAAGGTTTCACCGATCATTTTTGGTTTCTGACCTTTTGGCCCTTTACATTGTTCTCTATGGTTGATTAACAGACACCTTCCTTTCCCCTTCCAGGTGTAGATGAAGCTTCCTTCTAAAGGTCATCCACTTGTTTGTCACCATTCTGATATGATGTGCAGGGCGACATATAATGCTCACCCTTTGCAATTCACCAAGCTCTCTCACACATTTCTTTTCTTAAAAGTCTGATGGCACAGAGGAGATTTCTGGACAGAAGCCTTAGCTGACCATACGTGGCCATTTTTAGAGGTTGCAGAACTGATAACTAGTGAGGTAGGGGAGTGTGCATCCTCAATTAACTGCACTCATCTGCTGAGGGGTGGCTTATTAAATCACAATTAAGTGTGATTTTTCAGCTTGTTCTTACTTTCAATCCTTTAATTTCCAATTTTGAAGCGATAGGTTATATTTCTTACTCATGATAATGCAATTTAATGCCTGAATATTTACATTCCTCAAGGTGGGAAAAGAATGTAGAACAGTACACACTAATTATTTGAATTTAATTTGGATGGTGAGAATCACTCTGTGACCTTTCTTGGGGCTTCTTCTTCTGTGGACTTTCAGGTTAATTAATTCCTATGAAGTCCTAGCCCTGAGATGATTTTGTTAGTAACACTTTTATTAGTATTACAATACTGGCATAAATATATGATAAAATGAAATAAGTGAGATACTTCATTCTCTCATTTACTTAGTGTCTAGGCTGGCAAACAACATGATTTTTCTTTTTTTTTTGACATGAGTTTCTTATGTAAAAAGAAAATGATACTGTAGTCAGATATGCAGCATTGTTTATGTTCTTTTACTGTAATGGCTATTTGGACAGCATTCTCAGTAACCACTCTGCATGCTTGTAAAGATTAGTGAGTAATACAGTTCATGGGAAATTTTATGAGCTGAAGTAGATAAGAGTATGAGATGTTTGTCTTCTGGATGTCTGCTTTAACCTCTGAAGTATACAGAGTACATCACAGCTTCATTATGTTTTTCCCTTTTTATTCCTATTGTAGTTAGTTTTGTGCCACAGAAAAAACTTTTTCCTTGTATTTACCTTTTCCTTCCCCCAGCCTCCAACTCCATTTCAGCACTGTCCCCTTGACATTGTCCAATGTCTTTAACTCTGATTCCTATATTATATATGCTATTTTTACAGTCAGGAATAAGTTGACATTTTCTAAACCATTCTCATTACTTAGTTATTCAGTTGATAGGTAAAAATACTTCTTCAGAGGAACATAAAATTTTGTTCTTTTCTCTTCTTGATTCTGTTGTTATTCAGTTATTTTTTCTACCTTAGTCTTCAGTATACAGTACTTTGAGAGGTTTTTGTCATGATCATTTTTCCCGTGGGTTTTTCCCTATTACTTCTTCTTGGCCTTTTTTTTTTTTTTCCCTTGCATATCTCTTGCACTTCTTATTTTTCTTTAAGGGAGGGTATTTGGGCTGGTTTTGAGACCCTTCTGGAACTTTGACAAGTGCTTCATCTTAACCTCAAGGGTTTAGATTGAAGGAGAGACAGAGCAATAAATGTGGAAGCAGAGACCTGAAATTACTCTGAAACTAGTGCTACATAGCTAGTTCAATATGTTTGCTCTAATCCTTGTCAGCTTAATCTATGATGGTTCAAACTCCTAAACTTAAAATGTCTATAGCTTCCTGTTGGTTTCTTCTAATTACTTGTGATGAGCAACAGGTTTTTTTACTTCTTGTTGTACATATCTGCTATAAATGGCAAATAAATAGTGATAAATGCAGAGAGTAAATACTGAAATATTTATTTCAGTCAAATGTCTATTGAGCAACTTAGAATTCAGAACAGTGGTGTGGCAATATTATCGTCTTGTCATCACAAATTCTGCTGGGAAGATTCCACATTAGATAATGTTGTATTAATCTGAATCCTCCTCCCTCTTGTTTTTCACTCAGGAATGTTTCGATATTGTGGTCGTGGAAACATGATTCAATTTTTTTTTTACTAAGTTACTCATACTGCTTGAAGGAACTACATAGCCTCTAGCTCAGGAAAAGTAAAAAAAATAGAAAAGGGAATTACCATTAGCTTCATGAAAAATTCCCAGACTCATAACAAAGTTTAAAAGAAAGTATAAATAAAGACAGACAAAAAGGTATAAAACTCAATGTGAAATTACTGTGTACTAAAGGTAGATTGTGTATGACAAATGTGTTAACCTTACATGTTGTGTGTCAACTCATTATTTAGGTAAAGAGAGTAAAGTAAGTCTTATATTGGTGGGATTCAGTTAAGCATTTTATAGCATTAGATAAGGATAATGTTTTCATTAAACTGAAGGAGAAGGGGATTTGTATAAGAAATGCAGGATGGGAAAGGAAAAGAAAAATAATCAGTAGTATTAAAAGTCAAACTAGGAGGAAGATTAATAAGTACACTTCTTCCCATTTTAGAGTCAACCTTTTAAGTTATTTTTGTTAAAGATGTTTGCACAAGAAGTAGGAAAATGTTTATGAGATGTAGAAGGCATCATTGATAGACATCAAGATAGGCAGGAAGACTTGGGTGATAGAGAGGACTGACATACTAGAAATGCAATGAGGGTAGACTTTCCAGTCTAAAATGTAAGATTAATAACATAGGCACTTGTAGTACTAACTCTGTTGTCACCTGAGGGTTATTCAGTTGAAGACCACAGAACAGAAGTGTTATATTATTAAGTATTTACTAGATAAACCGAGAAGAACTAATGTGGTTGAATTAGTGGAGAGGCAGATGTGAATTTTAAGATGCGTTGAGCAAGATGTTTCTGGTATAGATACATATTCCTATCACACAGAATACCGTTAGCCTTTTATATGGTATATTGTTTTCCATTCTTGGCTTTTGTATTTAAGAACAGGAGCAAGTATGGGGAAGGGCTGTGAAGGATGATCAAGACAGTGATCCTTTTATACAGAAAAGTTCTGAAATACTTTAACTTGTTCCCTTTCAAAGCAAAGGCTGACAGGGAGTGGGAAAGCTCACCAACAACAAAAAAAATAAATAAGCTATATGAGTTACAGGATAGTATTGACACAAAACAAAATTATGTATGTAAAAGTATAGCCAAGGTGAACACGAGATTCCTAAGTATCCACTCAGCTTTTAGATCATCCTCCCAGCAGAAGCAAGTAATCTCATTTGTTTTCTAATAGACCTTAGCAGATAAAGAGGATTATGTTATGCAGTTGCCTGCAACTCATGCATCTTGACTGCTAAATGTGGGATTTTCTAACATTCTTGCATTTGAAATAGAAAAGGTTTGGAGTTTCTATGTTTTAAAATGGGAAGCATCTTTGTTATGTTTTCTGACTATTTTTTAAAAAAATGAACAGATGCTTTTGAATATCTTTTTGTTAATATGTTTTCATCACATGGTTTTCTTTACAATTCTTATATAGTCAGTTAAACATTCTTTTGCTTAGGGATTTTCGACAACTTGGAAAAATTGACTTCATAAATGACCATAGCAAATATTAAATAGAGAAAAAATACTGAATCATTCAGAATTAATTAAATTCATTTAAAGTTTTTCAAGATTTGACTTCTAATTCAAAGCCATCTTTCGAATGAAGAATAATTTAGGACAAGTATATGTGAATTTTCTTTTTTTAATTCTCATCTATGTAGCTGGGAGGAGGTCATCATTCAAATAACGATGGCTGTAGCTAAAACTGATACATAGTGTGTGCCTTGCTCGTTTCACATTAAGAATGTTTTTGGAGGATGTGAAAGTAATCTAGAAGAGAACAGCCAGACTAATTCATCATAGAATTATAGAATGGTTTAGGCTGGAAGAGATCTCAAAAATCATCTTGTTCCAACTCCCTGCTGTGGGCAGGAACACCTTCCACTAGACCAGGTTGCTCCATGCAACCTGTTCCAGTGCCTCACCAACCTCACAGTAAAGAATTTTCCACTCACGTCCAGCCTCTCACCCACCAGCACACCCAAGTCCTTCCTGGCAGAGCTGCTCTCAATCTGTTCATCCCCCAGCCTGTGCTGATACGGGGTGTTGCCCTGATCCAGGTGCAGCATTTTGTACTTGGTCTTGTTAAATCTCATGAGATTCCCACAGGCCTATTTCTCAAGTTTGTCCAGGTCCCTTTGGATGGTATCCCATCCCACTCCACAGATGTGACAACCTCCCCACTCAGCTTGGTGTCCTGTGCAAATTTGCTGAGGGTGCTCTTGATCCCTTTGTCTGTGTTATTAATGTAGATATTAAATCACATCAGTCCCAAAGCAGATCCTTGAGTGACACCACTTATCACTGATGTCCACCAGGACTGAGACACTAACTGCTACATTCTGCATGCAACTGTCCAAACATTTTCTTATCCAACTAACAGTCCATTCATCAAATCCGGTTCTTTCCAGTTCAGAGAGAGGGATGTTGTGGGGGACCGTGTCAAAGGTTCTACAGAAGTCCATATAAATGACATCTGTAGCCCTTTCATTATTCACTAATGTCACTCTCTTGAAGAAAGCCACTGAGGTGGTCAGGCAGGACTTGCCCTTGATGAAGCCTTGCTGGCTGTCTCGAATCAGCTCCCTGTCCTCCCTGTGCCTTAGCACAGCTTCTAGGAGGATCTGTTGTTCCATGATCTGCCCAGGCACAGAGGTGAGGCTGACCAACCACTTGTTTCTCCTTTCTACGCTTTTTGAAGATGGATACAGTGTTTCCCTTTGCCAGTCTCCCAGGGCTTCCTCTGACTGCCATTACTTTTCAAATATTATGAAGAGTGGCTTGGCAGCTAAATCTGCTTGTTCCCTTCAGGAGTCTGTTGCAGCTGATCAGGTCCCAGAAACTTGTTTATATTCATGTTCCTCAAGTGGTCATGAACCTGACCTTTACTTAAAATAGGGGGGACTTTGGTGGTGTGGGAAGAGATGTTGCCGTTGAAGACTGGCAAAAAAAATTGTTGAGTATCTCAGCCTTCTCCCATCTGTTGTTACCAGTTTTCCAGCATTGTTTTTCAGCAGGGAACACTTTCTTTGACCTTCCTTTTCTGGTTAACATACTTGTAGATGCCCTTCTTTTCATTCTTTACATCCCTTGCCAGGTTCAGTTCCAGCTTCACCTTGGCCCTCCTCACCCCATCCCTACACAACCGTACTTCATCTCTATCCTATTCCCAGTTACCTGTTCTTGTTTCCATGCCTGTGCATTTGCTTCTTCCCCTTTAGTTTGACCAGCAGTTCCCCACTCAGCCACACTGATCTCTTGTTTTCCTTGACCAATTTCTCACTCCTGGGAATTGCTAGCTCTTGTGCTCCATGGAAGACTTCACTAAATATCTGCCAGTTCTGTTCTTCTCTCTTGTCCCTGAGGGCAGTCTTACAGGGGACCCTATTGACTATCTCCTTGAAGAGCTGAAAGTTTGCTTTCCTAAGGTTTAGGAGTCTAAATTTACTTTTTACCTGACCCATATCCCTCAGGACTGGAATCCACCAAGGCATGGTCACTCTACCCCAGGCTGCCTCCAGTCTTGATGTCCCTGATTAGCTTGCTTGCACTGGCGACCAACAGATCCATTACCACATCCCCTCTGGTAGGGCTGTCCATTACTTGGCTCAGGAATCATAAAGTAGAATCATCCAGGTTAGCAGAAACCTTTAAGATCATCAAGTACAATATCAATGCAGCACTACCACTCTTACACCACTAAACCACAACATCCAGTGCCAGTTCCCTGGGCAACCTATTCCAATGGCTGACCACCCTGATCATGAAAAGTTTTTTTCTAATATCCAATCCGAATTGCCCCTGTCTCATCTGAAACCCATTTTCTCTTCTTGAGTCTAAAAAAACCCAAGTCCCTCAGCTGTTCCTCATAAGACAAGTTTTCTAGACCTTTCATGAGCCTTGTTGTGCTTCGCTGGACATGCTCCAGCACCTCAAAGTGAGGGACCCTAAACTGAACACAGTACCTAGGGTCTGGCCTCACGAATGCAGAGTACAGGGAGGTTCCCTAGTCCTGCTGGCTACACTATTCTTGATACAGATGCCATTGGCCTTCTTGGCCACCTGGCTACTGGCACATATTCAGCCAGCTGTCAACCAGCATCCCCAGGTCCCTTTCTGCTGAACAGCTCTTCCTCCAGCCTGTGGTGCTGCATGGGGTAGTTGTGACCCAAGTGCAGAACTTGGCACTTTGTCTTATTGAACCTCATGCAGTCATCCTTATCCCACTGATTGTCTGTCCAGGTTTCTCTGCAGAGCCTTCCACCCTCCAGCAGATCAACAGCCACACCCAACAGCCTCACCTTCAGCAGATCAACAGCCAACAATGACACTAAGTTTAGTGTCATTGGCAAATTTACTGCGCTCAACCCCTACTTCCAGATCATCAGTAAAGAGATTAAACAGATATTAAACAGGACCAGCCCCAAAAGTGTGCCTTGGAGAACACCACTAGCAACTGGCTGCCTCCTGGATTTAGCTCCATTCACCACAACTCCCTGGGCCCAGCCCTACAGCCAGGTTTTAACCATTGAAGAGTCCACCCACCCAAGCTGCAAGCAGACAGTTTTTCTAGGAGGATGGTGAGGGAAATAGTGTCAAAGGCTTTACTGAAGTCCAGGTTGATGACATCCACAGCCTTTCTCTGATCTACTAAGTGAGTCACTTTGTCATAGAAGATCAGGCTGGTCAAGCAGGGCTTTCCTTTTGTAAATCCATTTTGGCTGGGCTTGATGCTCTGGTTGTCTTGCATGTGCTATGCAATGGCACCCTGGATGATCTTTCATAACCTTGCCTGGAACTGAGGTCAAGCTGACAGGCCCGTTGTTCTCCAGATTGTCTTTCTGACCATTCTTGGCAATGGATGTTACATTTGCTAATTTCCAGTCAGCTGGAACTTCATCATTTGACCAGAACTGCTTTTAGATTATTGGGAATGGTTTGGCAAGTTCTTTCACTAGTTCCCCCATTACTCTGGGATAGATCCTATCTGGGCCCAGTCTTGTGTTTACTTAGCATAGCAGGTCTCTAGCCATCTCCTCCTGGTTTATGGAGGCTTCACTCAGCTCCCCATCACCAACTTCTAGCTCTGGGACCTGGGTATTCTGAGGACAGCTGGTCTTGGTATTAAAGACTGAAGCAAAGATGATGTTAAGTGTCTCTGCCTTTTCCTCATCCCCTGTCACTACTCTCTGCATTTAACAAATGCTGAAGACCTTCCTTTTGCTGCCAATGTATTTATAGAAACTTATTTTGTTGTCTTAAACTATAGCGGCCAAATCAAGTTCTAATTGGGCTTTGGCCCTTCTAATTTTCTCTCTACATGACCTTGCAACATCCTTATAGTCCTCCCAAGTTACCAGATCCTCCTTCTAAGAGGTGATATATTCTCTTTTTCACCCCAAGTTCTCTGTTTAATCAGGCTGTTTAAGAAATTATCCTCCATGCATTCTGGGAGTCTCCTGGATTGCCTACAGCTCACCCTGATACTTTTCCAGCAGATGTCAGGGTGGTTGAAGTCCCCCAGCAGGACAAGAGCCTGTGAGCAAAATCCTTCCTGGAACTGGAGCAAGAAGGCTTCCTCTATAAGCTCTGCTTGATCAAGCAGCCTAGCCTGTAGTAGACACTGTTCAAGAATAAGGGACTGTAGTTCTCAAAAGGAGTACTTGGAAAAGAGCCTCTTTGTTCCCAGGTGTTGTTGTGGATCTGCTGAAAGAACCAGAAGGTTCATTGTGTGAAGACAAAAGTAACTATATTGGATGTTTCCTTCTTCAAAATAGAATTCACATCTGTAAGAAATGCATGTGGCTAATGGACTGCTTAGAAAAATAGGATATAGCCAGAGAACAGCTGCACTAAGCAACTTGCTCCCCTAGAGAAATTTCAAATCTTACGGAGAAAGAGTGTTTCCTACTCCCCTCCATGGTCTGTGGCTCTCTATCCCTCCACTCACAAAGCTCACAGCATTTTCCTGATTAAACAGTGCCAGCAGGGCTGCCAGCTTGATTGACTTCATATGGAAAAGGAGCCAGATAGAAAAAGTGCAGAGAATGACCCTTTCAGCAAAGCTGTCATGTGAAGAATGACTTTCCCATACTGTGTTGTAGCTCATATTTTAGTGGCCTTCATCTTGGCCACTAAAATGTGGTCCCAGTTCCTCTTCTGTTTGCATTATGGAATGGGAATAAGGTAATACTTCCTATAACACTTGTAGTGGGGAAGTTTATTTGGTTTATTTCTTCTTTTTTACTTAGTTGAAGAATATGTTGACCATTAGAATTTAGAGAAAATTTCACTGACTTTTTAACACAAGACTAAATCTAAATAAACTTCCTGGTTTCTGTGAGCTGCATCTTGCACTTGCTTTTATTCCTTTTCTAAGAAGAAAGTAACAGTATTTATCAAAAATGTTTATGCCACTGAGGAATCCAGAGAAATGCAGGAAATGCAGTATGAACACATAACGTATGTACTAATACTTTATTTGTCTTTGTGTGTGTGGATTTGATGGCCAAAAAGGAAGAGGCCCCAAGGGCTCCTTAGTATGCAATTAATATTTTGGCTAGAAAAGCAGCAGATTGTTTCAGTATGCTTACATGTTATGACATCATATTCCAGTAAAATTATAATGAACAGAATTTTTGTTTGTCTCTGTGGCAAACCAAAATGAGTTTTCTAATTGTCAGCAGACCTTGGTGATTTATTTAATTATAGTGGCGCCCACTCACACCAACTTAGTTGAGGTCTGTCAGCATTTCTGTTATGAACCCCTATTTTTAGGGGTTTATAACTAGTTGTAAATATTTACTCATTGCTGAAATTTGACATCCAAGGTCACATTCATAGACCAAATATCCTTTTTCAGGTTAACTATTCTAGTGGCATTAGCTAAAAAGTAGATTTCTGGTGCTGTGAACTTAGACGGAATAAAGGGAACCTGCTTTTCTGACCTCTTATTTGAAGGATCTTTTTAAGAATCTTAGATGTCCAGAAGAGCCAGATGAAAATGAACTTGTCTTTATGGGTTATATATGACTGATTATGTATTATCTGTTATACACATATGTGTATAAATACACACACATATATACACTTTGTTTTCTTCCAACTGAATGTATCATTTCACATGCCCTTTTGTTGTCTTCTAGTCTTAGAATCTTGTGTCATTTGGCTGTGTTGGTCAGCTTATGTTCTGAGGAGTGTGCCAGTATCACCTGAAAATCTCTTTTACGTAAAGATTTTCCCTGGAAATTTCCTTAGCATTTGTAGCTGCTATGTAGAATGCAGGAAGATACTTATTTTCCAAAGGAAGAGAATTTAAAAACTTTTAGAGACCTAATGAGTCCATATGTGAGGCGTTACTGTTTGAAATCCTGACTGTTTCAGTTCTGTGGCTGAAAAGAGTGACAGAGGATTGAGGAGTGTAGAACTGACATGTAGATGTTCTTATGAAGGAAAATATTGTGCTCATATGTTATTGCAGAATAATTGCTAAATTCTATACAAGTATTCCAAAGATTGCTAATGCTTTCAGCCTTTTCTAATAACTCATATTAGTATACTGGGAAAGTTTTTTAATGATCAGTGGCAGATACATCATTTTACCTTTATATGAGCTTGTTCTGTACATGAGTGTACATTGTAGGGATGCAGAATCATTCATTATTAAAACTCAGTTTAATTGTCACACTGTACTTTCAGACTGTAATACTATGATTACTTTTGAGGCTTTTGTTAATACAGTCTCTGTCCTCACCACTGAAAAGAAGAGGATGTTGTTTCCTTTGACATGCTCCTTGTTGTAGAGAAGCCAATAGCCTCACAGATTTTGTTCATTTTCTGAGGATTTCAGGTGTTCGTTTGCGCTTTCCTGGCAATGCTCATATTATCAGTGCTCTGTTACAACTCTGCTTGAGGCCAAGGAGAAAAAGAAAAATTTAATCAAAACCATGTAAAAGCCTAATCATTCTGGCAATGCCAAAGAGCTGCATGAGGCTCTAGAGCCACAGGCTGAATATCATTTTCCCTTATTATCACATAAATAGCTCCCTAAACACTCTTTAAAAGAAAAGGTGGGGAGGGGAGAAGGAAAAAGAGAAGGCCTGTTGTGGGATTTAAGTTTATAAAGTGGATTAAGTTCATGTGCTTTCCTCCTTTGCATGCAGTGGAGAGAAAGGTAGGTCTAGTAACTCAACAGGAAACAGGAACTTCTGATGGATATTGTATTTTCTCTAAATCTAGGTAGTTGCTAACAGCACTACCTCATTTCTTTCAATTTAAAGAGGATTGTGAAGTAATGGGGTGGGACATACTACCAAGGTGCCTATTGCTTTTGCATGACACAGCTTGTCTTGTGCTAAGCAGCTGTCAACACATGCAGCCATTTCCAGTTCTGCATCTTCTGTGGTGGTGGGAAGATTCCTGGAACTCTTTGGGGAACTTGAGAGTACCTGTTGCTGCAGGGAATAGAGAACTAAAGGAGGCTGTGACTTCTAGCAAGCTCTAGCACCTTCCAGTAAGCTCTGTCAGCAACTCCTGGTCAAAAGATGCACTGAGCTTCCCTTCCAGTCATCTCCTGATTAGAGAGGGTCAAGCATGTGTAGGTCCTGGGGAAGAGCACATGTAAGTGCAGGGCCTAGAGCACTGCTCACAGAGACACCCAGCAGACACAGCAGATTGCACAGCACATGATGCAGAAGGGAGTGGGAAACTCTGCTGAGGATGGGGTTGTGCTCAGCAGTGCTGGTGATGTACCACCTGGCACAGTTCCTAGCACCATCTGGGGCAGCTCTCCAGGTACATCAGAGACCTTGAGTCAGAGCTAGCAACAGAGCTCTAGCTAGGCTGTAGAGATAATGGTCTTGTCTGCAGGAGGTGTGCTGTGTCAGAGGATTTGTTACCAAGTAAAGAAGATGCAGGAAGATGTCAACAAACTGCTGACATCAGTAGATCAAATGAGTAAGAGATCATTTGGATCTTCTCTAAGACCCTGCAAGTACAAGAGCATGAATTCCCAGCCATACCAAAGGAGGAGCAGGGAGAGTCAGTGCCAGTTGGGCTGGGAAACTGGGAAGGAGTCCTGTGATGAAAAAAGCTGGAAGTTGGTGATTTTTGGTGTTGGGAGAAAGGTTTCTGCTCTATCTGCAAATCTCCAACAATATCAGTGCCACGTGTTTGAATTCTATTAGGCATGTAGGAACTTTGTAACAGATTTTCAGAAAATGTGGTCTGACACTAGAACAGGTCATCCAGAGATGTTGTGGACTCTTTATCCTTGGAGACATCCACAATATCTTGGACAAGGCGTGGACAAGACAGTGTAACTTCAGGTCTTGGCCATGTTCTGGATGCTGTTTTTGACCAGATAACCTCCAGAAGCCTTTCCAGCAGGAGTTATTATATAATTGTATGAAAATGTTACATAATCAAAAGCATTTCCAGGCCTTAATAATTCTTGCTAAGTGTGTTAAACTGTAAACAAGAAATCAAAGTAAATACCCACTTTTTGCACGTTATAAAGGCAACTTAGCTCACTCCTCCAAGGCCCTATAGCCAGAGGCATGTTGGAGCCAGTGTTATGCTTGGCTCTTTCCATAAAAATGTAGGTTTAGAATAAGGCACAAAGTTCAGGGACATGGAACACACTTGTTTACACTTGTCTGGTTCTGAAGTGTGCTGCTCTCTGGTAAACTTTGTATTTTATTTTACAGTTGAAATGACTGGGTTGCAATTATTAATAAAAATTCAGAAAGACTTAATTTAAAAAAGTTGCAGACTGTGTCCACAGATGAAAGTGGAGAGAACACACTTTAAAAAGGATCCTTTAAGAGGAATAAGGAAAATATAGTACTGTGTTTGATTGAATCTAGTTTGAGTCAATCTAGTTTTGTTGTGGTGGATCTTGCTTTTGTCCATGCTTTTGGAATCCTGGAATTCTGGGCTTTCTTACATTGCTGTAGAATATGAACAAGTTATTTGTCAAGTGAGGATCCATTTATGCTAGGTATGTTCTCTGTCATCTCACTTTGTTGTCTCTTAGAGCTGAGTTATGATGACAGGTTTCAGATGAACAACCACACAATACTTCTTCCTCCATGCCACTTTTCTGTGGGACAGGAGTTGTCTCCCAGGCAGGGTGTCCACTGGAGTTTTTGGTCCTCCTTAGGTTTCATCTTCTCAAGACTCAAACCAAGAAGAGAGCAGAGCTAGGCTGTTGGGCTGATAAGTAGTAGAGCTCATGGCAGAGCTCCACAAATGTAGGTGAAGAGCTGGTTTGCACATTGGAGCTGCTGTCACAGTTACCAGCTGCCTTGCTGAGAAACAGTCCATGTATTTGAGTACTGCGTCTTATTCTGGGAAAAAAGATAACGTTTCATCCCCAAATACTACTCTATTTTACATAAAATGGACAGGTAAAATTCCTAACTTGTTGTTTTCTTTTCATGACTTCCTTCCAGGTATCACTGCCCAGTGCCTAAAATTTTCTATGTCCAGTTAACTGTTGGCAACAGTGAGTTTTTTGGTGAAGGAAAGACTCGTCAAGCTGCTAGACATAATGCTGCAATGAAGGCCCTTCAAGCTCTTCAGAATGAGCCTATTCCAGAAAAATTACCTCAGGTCTGTGCTTCAGGAAACTTTTTTTTTTTTTTAAAAAACCCTTTCTTTTTCACTGCTATGTCTTTAAGTGGCATATGTTGCTGCTTAAAAATTAAAATATTGTTTCATATTTTAAAAAATATTGAACAGAAAAAATATTCTCAGAATAATCTTTCTAAATTGAAAGCAAAAATATAATAACATTTCCCAGTCAAAGAAGCCAAGTACTTGCAAGACCTCTGGGAGCAGCTGAATGTCCCCCAGGGGGATACTGTAGGTTCTCAGTAGCAGGTGTGTTTTGGTAGGAGACTAAATTGAAACCTCAGTCAAGTAAATGTCTGTGGCTTGGTTATGCTGAGGTTGAGAGGCACTGGTTGCAGGTTAGTCATGAAAAACACCTCTGTCACTTCATGTGTTAGACCTGTAGGACCCTGGAGGGGGCTGGAGATAACATTTTGCTGAGATCATGATGGAGGGAGTACCAAGTGTTGTGCTGTGTAGAGCTGAGTGTAGCTCTCCAGAGAACTGGAGACTGAAATAGAGTTTAAAGGCTTCATGGTGCCGAGGTCCCAGCTCCTCCCTGCTGCTGCCCATGGGAAGTGCACACAGGGCACCATTCAGTGGTGGGGTATGCTCTCCCCTTGGGACAATGGTCCATCTTAGTAAAACTGTATTTCCTTCGGCAAAACTGACTGGCTTAGTTATTTGTGGAAGGTGATTGATTCATCAAACATTGGGCATGGATCAGATCCAGTACACATCATACTCTGGCTGGCCTCAATTATGAGTTGAGCTTTCTTCCCCAGTCACTGAAAGTGTGTTCCTTGGGGAGCAAGGACAGACCTGCTGGTACCCGTCTGGTAATCCCATTAGTAACTCAGTGAACTTAACTGGAATGGGATCCATGGAATATAGCACAGTAGTTACTTATGTAGGTCTATCTTTTTGCCTTCATGGCCCTCCTTAATGCAGCCTTCTGTACATTCTTCTTCCATTTCCAGCTATCCTTTCTTTCTTTTATTAGAAAAAACTTAATTAAAGATAAAATCTTTTATCCATATTAAACCACCGAAAAGGAGCATTGCCATCTTAATACCTAATTGCACAAATGTGTAGAAGAGCATAAGGTGAGCAGAAGCAAGAAACCAACAAGGCAGGGCTGCTGGTGAATGTGCTTTCACAAAGAACTATTGTGTGTCTGCCAAAGCACCTCTGCTGTCTCACAGATCAGAGGCTAAGAAAGGCCTTACAATTAAGGTGTCAGTTGTGGGAATGAGGATCAAATTTAAATCCAGATTGCCTGAGACACTCCTGAACATATTTTATCTGCCTAAAACTTGAAACTTTATTGCTCAGTACTAAGGTCTAAGCCTTGATCCTCCCTTTTCTCCACTCACTGTTAGGTTCTCTACTGTGTTTGGTGAAAAAATATGCAGGGAGTTAAATTGTAAGGGCAGAAGGGATGATGAGAGATTTTTCTGGACAGATGTGCTTGTATTAATCATGAAAATCTAAACTGTAGTTTCTAGTTAGGCTATACATATCTGGTTAAACTAGAGTACAGCTAGAAAACCTAAACATTCTTGACTTGAAGGCTTGCTGACAGTCCAGTGGGCATTATATTGTTTTTTGTAAATTATGCCAGTGTTTGGTTATTCTCCATTTCAAAGATAATTTGTGAGGTATTTCTTTTAGAATTCACTTGGCTTCATTTTCTATTTAATTGCTATTTTCTTATGTTTACTAAATGTGCCCAACAGATATCAAAAATCTCTTCCACAGGTACATTTACAGATTATTTTTAAGTGTTTTTGAATGTTTTTATAGAACTGATTTTTTTTTTCGTAGTGTATCAGTGCAAAGTTTTTTTTCTAATCAGTAGTTCATTCTTTGGGTTTTTTGTTTGTTTGGTTTTGGGTTTTTTTTTTACCAGCTTTTTAGATTATCGGCATCCTGTATAAAGCACAAACTTAATTGAATACAATACCAAGTAATATTCTCACTAAGTTTTTTTTACAGAATAGTACTATCCCATTCTTTATATCCCCAGATTTTTTTTTACTTTTAAATATTGTCCTTTTAACTCTGCTGATCTTTCTCAGTGAACCTAATCAATGCTTTGCCTGTCCTGTAAGTAATGATCTACATTCTTGATTTTAGTGGTACTTTACATTTCATTATATGAAATGAGCTAGAGGTCCTACATAATTTCATTGTAACTACCCTTGTTATTGTTTTGCACAGCACCCTTTTTTTTCTGGAGGTTCTATAAACTTTATAATGTTTTTGTTTTGTATTTAGCTCCAGATCAATGTCAGGCATGTAAATGGCTTTTTTCAGAATCAAAATTTTGCAACAATTTCACGAGACAAGAGGTGTTCCATGTCTGCTTGCTGTAGCTGAGTGCTAGATTTTTGGCCCTGTGTTATCTTAAAGAGTAATATATTAAGAGTTAAAAAAAGGTTGACAAAAGATTGATCAATTTAATTTTAATGTGAAGAACCTAATTCTTTTTTAATGTTGTTTTAGAACTGTGGTATCTGGATTTTGTAGCTATGCTGGTGGCTGAAGATTTAGATCAGGCTTTGTTATGTAAGATGGGAGCTCTGCAGGAATCCACCTAATTCAGCCCAAGTATCTTTGATGTTTACCTCCACTAATAAAAAATTAGGAGCCTGGCCAAGGTTACATGGTTGTTGAGAGATCCCAGTTTGAAGTATTTCAGAGCTTTGCAGTTCGAAAGTAGCTGGAAGTGAAGCCTCTGAGAACTAAGGAAATGTGGCCTGGGGGACAAACACCAAAGGCAGTAGTTGCAAGAGGCAAAACTCTGACTGATCCTGGTGCTGATGGTTGTGTGAGAAAATTTAGATTTACCTGAAGAGTAAAACAAAGCTGACTTTTAGGCAGAATGTTTCATGTGCCTTTTTTTTATTATTATTTCTTTGCCTCTCTGTTTGTTATGTTCCTATGGATAAATAAATAATGTTCTGTGTTGAGCAAGCTGTTCTCTGTCACTACCTTTTCACGCTGGTCATAACTCCCAGAGGGAAGTTGATGGAGGGGCCATTAACCAGCTGGCCCTGCTGAGGACACCTGTAACCTGGTGACCCAGTCAGAATGTGGGGGTGATTGACTGAATTTCTTCTGAGAGAAGTGCAGTCTTCTATACTTTCCAAGAAGTACAGATTTCTTCCTTGCTAAGAAGGGGTACCCACAGAGAGCCTGACAGACAGGTCAAAGGACCTGTTTGATCCTCATGTTTGACACAAGTGTGTACTCAGACAATTGTTATCCATGTCATTAATAAGACTAATATCCATAGACATTATTTTGGTGTTTATAATTAATTTATAAATTAATGTGTATCTGTTCCTTTGTTATGAAGCGTAAGCACAATATATATGGCTTCAGTCAGCAGATGTCTGATAGTCGAGTGCTGACACGGCTGTACAAATGCTGATTTACAGCCTGACAGGAGACTCCAAAATCTTTGAGAAATTGGGGGGAGAAGGATATTATATTTTGTTGATCTTCTAAGAATTGTAGTATGATTATGTATGCATCATTTTCAGAATGGAGAAACAGGAAAAGAATCAGAAGAAGATAAAGATGCAAACAAATCTGAGATCAGCGTAGTGTTTGAAATTGCTTTGAAGCGCAATATACCTGTCACTTTCGAGGTATGTGTTACATTTTTATCTGTGTTACATACTTATCTCACTAAGAAAGTATTAAAAGAGGTATCAATAAAACTCAACACAGATAATATTCATATAGAAAAAATATGAATTTCATATTCATGGAAATCATAAAAAAAAGTCAGTGTATCAGAGTTTAAGACAATGACTTTACTTATAAAATAGATGCTCTTTCAGAACTTTTAGACATCTTATATTTGGTTGCAAACACTTGGATGGCAGAAAGACAGTTAAGCCATCTTCTGTACAGAGCTGTGGGATTAGAATCTGTAGCCATACTCATTCTCATTTGAAATAATCTTCCAAAGAGTTAACCAAAGTTTTTGCTGTAACTGTTGGCATTCATACACTAGAAAAGTTCCAGTTGAAACATTTCACCTTCAGTGTGCTGTTTTCAGAAAGTCATGAGTATCTTCCACTCTGATTCTGTTTCACTTATCTATTTCTACTTAAGCTTTCACAAGTTTTTTTGTTTGTTTCATATGATTTTATCTATGAACCCACTTCTGACACCTTTGTTTACCTGAAGTAATAAAGAGCATTTGGAATAGCTCCAGTGCTATCAATGAAGTAACTATGGGAGAATGAGTGATACTAACAGGAATTATTTTCCGATGAGAAAGTTCTTACAAAACCTTGTTGTAAAAATCTTAACACCATTGTGGTAGGAAGCACCGGATTTCCAAACTTTTTTTTTTAATGCAGAAAGTGCTAATGTAAGTGGCTTTTATTTTTCTGCACTTTGTTTTACAATTAAACTGAGTTTGCATGAAAGACATAGATAGTGCTTATACTAGTGATGGTTATTTTCTCCAGAGCTTTTTCCTTTTAAAGTACGGGCATGTATTTGCATGTGAAAAGAATCAAAACCCCTAAGCTGTGGCATGCCTTACAGTGTGCTGTATGCAGTTTACTGACATGTTTGGCCCGTGCCCTTGAATTGGCCAACATCAAATAAGCCATTTGGACCTTCTTAGAAATCTGAGAAATCTCTCAGAAGATAGGTAAGAAAGACAAAGGATATTGTTCATGACTAAGCAGTTCCTCAGTGTGGCAAAGGCATATATGCTTCATTTATGTGGTCTATGTGATATGGGCTAGTTAGAACATTCAGAGGATGTAAAATCTAGAGGATAAAACTGGGGTGTCTGGTGCTGTTGGTGTATCAGTTCACCACTACATGCCAATCACCTAACTCTTAGCTAAGAGCAGACGCAATGGAATCACATGCTTGTGTTTCAAAAAGGGAGCTCATCATTAATGTCTCAGTTTTCAAACATTGTTTTCTACCTCAAACATTTTAAAATATTTGGAATAGTTCCATACCAATCGATGCACTAAATTGTAAGGACATGTATGGTCACTGGTCACAGAGGAGATTGGAAGTTGTAACGAAAAGAGGGGTAGTGCTTTGAATGTCCTCTTCACGTCTGTTTCAGCTTATTAAAGGGAGAGCATTTGGTAAGGAGAGGGTGAAGGCAGAGATACTTTGTAGGGGAAAATCTAATGTGTCACTTGCCAAAGAATGTTAGCAACACTGAAAAAAGACAGTTTCTTGCTCCCCTGACAGATTTTGTGTTATTTCCTGCCTTTAAATCTGAGTATTGGTGACATTCTCAAATAGAATTTTGATTGAACTTGGTTCTGGCTTACTTTTCAATAAAACTGCTAAGCAATTATGGATAATCCCCAGGATCTGATGTTTCTAATAGGATTTTATTTACTAATGGTCTTGTGTTATTCCAGGCAGGCATCAAAGCTTTTTCTAGCTTTTATTTTGTGTGTGGTAGCTATAAAATGATCTGCCTTTTCTTCATCTGACAAAGCTTTAGCCAATGTTCCAACAGTGCTGAGTTATGCAACAAAGCAATGATCATAAAATATATATAAAGTTCTATGTAAACATGTCCTCAGAATTGCACGAGGGGTGAACAGTCCTGTGTTATGTAATATGGCTAGTTTTAATTGTCTAGGAATTTTAAGATGAGTTTAAAAACTTTCTATCTATTAAGTTGTTAAATAAAAACATTCAATTGTAACAAAGAACAAGCTTTACTCCATGCTTGTCACTATTGCATTCTTAGCTAACTTTGATTCTTCAACTTTTAAGTCAAAATGCAGCTGCTGCAAGGCATTTGTGGGGGTCCCAGTGAACAGTTTTTAAGGATGACTACAAAAGGGTTTGCTGTAGGAATTGTTAGAGTAGCTGTAGAATGGTCATTTCACCTCTTATTCCTGCCTTGACAGTAGGCTAAAATCTTGCTTTTTGCTTCTTTTTCAATATATATGTTTTTTATTCCTTATTTGTCAGTAAGGAATAGATAAGCCTGGAGGACATAACTGAGGTCAAACAACTTCAGATATCGGAACACATTGGGGTGTTTCAGATTGTCATTTTATTTCCAGTATTTTTCCTTGGATTGCAGTGTTATTTCTTTAGAATAGCAAATATAATAATGTTTTTTTTCATTCTCAGTATCAGGAAAGGCATAGACTGCCTGAAAAGGCAAATTTTCTGCCCCTCCATCCCTGTCCAGTGTTCTGGAGGAAAGTGTTTTTATGTCCTTGTCTTATCACAGTAAGAGAGATTCTGAATTTTGATCCAGGAACAGGCCAAATTGCAGACTTTGGGAGAGTAGTTCTCAGCAAGAAGTTTCACACCTATCTGGCTTCTGCTGTCCTGGGGATTGAGGCTTGGGATGACTGACTACTAAGTAACTCTAAATTGGGTTTTGCAGAATGATCATTTTTCTCACTACAGTTTTACACTTTGACATTCAGACTCTTCCTTTTTTTTTCTTTTTTTTTTTTNTACTTTATTTTTGTAACTGGGAAAATATGGTGTATCTGCCTGCACAAGTACCTGGAAATACATTGATATTTTAAAATCTTATAAGTAATCATGTGTTCATAGATGTAGGTAACATGGGTTTTTTGATCTGATTTTTGTCTCCTCTAGTTTTGGGGGTTTTTTTAATGTATGTTTAATCTTTTCTCAGTCTTTTGAATTTTCTACCTGGCATCTCATTAATAATTAAACCAGTGTTGCTCTTTCACTGTAATCATACTTCTGTTTTTCATTTGTCAGCATGATTCATTAAGTTGAGCCAAATTCATTCTGGATGTAACTTGACCTTAGATGTGTTTTGGCCCCATGTGTTTTCTCTTGCTGTAATTATTCTTTAAATCCATGGAACAGAAAAAGAAAAGTGTATTGAACTGTCACCCTTAATCAAATTCTCAGCTTTAAATTAGACATGATTAGGTCCACAGGTTGTATCTTTCAACTGAGGAAATAGTTTAATGTCCTAATGTGTATGTTCTTAGATAGCAAAGGCTGAATTTCTTTTTTAGAGTTTTGTCCCAAGGCTCATAGCACAACTGTTTGAAATCATATGGAGTAAAAAGATCTGAAATCTGGGGTTAACCAAAAATGTTGTTAGGTAAATATTTTTTTGCTTAATTACCAAATTTGGATATTTAGCTTGATCCAGACGCCAACTGAATCCTGTGGGGTTCATTCTATTGACAACACAGACTTTTTTCCATTTACACACTAACAAAGATACAGTTTTTAATGTTTTCCAGTCAATTATTTACCCTGTGTCACATACTTAAAATTCAAAAGATGAAAAACACACCAGAATGCATTAGTTTTATATTAAGAAATATGTTTTTGTGTATATGAAAATATAATCTGGTTTGGTATTAACATTCTTTCTCTCATATATATATATGTATATATTTGTGTGCATTTATATGAATATGAGAAAACTTATATAAACTAATATTTTAGGAACTCAGCAATTATATTTCTTAACCAAGTTATTTTTTCCTTTTTCATCTGGTCAGTATAGACATTCTTGTGTATTTTATTAGTATGTTATATTGCATGTAAAGACAAACACCTATATAATAGCATTAGCAGAACCACAGAAAGATTAAGGACCTTAGTGAGGTTAATTTAGCTATGTTTTACAGCAAGCATGTTGTAATACTTGGATAACAAAGTACAGGGATGATTTGAGACACTGTAAAATAGAGTGGGAAGTGCTGCAGTGCGATGAAGGTGCGCAGCATGGATGGGAAGGCCGACTGTGTCTGAGGGCAGGAGTTCCTGGCACTGGGCTCATCCCAGCTCTGGTGCAGGCAGTGCAGCATCCTGGGGCTCAGCGTGGCTCAGTGCATTGAAAGCACTGCTGCCTCCTCATGTCAAGCATTAGTGGGCAATGTTCAAGTGAGGCAGTGTTGAAAACACTTCTGAAATTAATACCTGGAATCTTAGAGTGGGAACAGTCCTGGACTGTTGTAACAGAAAAATCCCATTCTGGCATAGATGTCATCTTATTCTGGGAAAATGGGACAAAGTTGTCTGTTACTTTTAATTTTGTGTCTTTTTATTGATATATGCTGTGGTAATTGTATTTGCTGGGTGAAGTTGCCACAAAAGAGAACTTAAAAAAGAAATACAAGCCTAAGGAGACCTCATTACAGTGCAACAGCAAAACTAAATAATGCAAGGGACATGACCTTGATAAAAAGAACTTTAATACAAAACACGTTGTAATAATGTTAAGATTGAAGTTTTGAGCACATTAAAACCACAGTTATTATACAAAGAAGGCCGTAGTACCTTTACCTCAGTTCCATTTCCCCTCCCTCCTCAACCTAAAGAGACATAACTCTTCTTCAACAAATGGTTTGATATAATTCCATCGAATGAAAAAGAATTTATATTTATATTGATTTTGAAGATGGTATAAAGAGATGCCTGTCAGGTACTCTAATGTCTCCTTATACATATTATATATAACAAAGATTAAATTAGGTAGCTGCTTCCGCCCATCAAACAAAATAACTGAACCTTTTCCCAAATGAGGTCTCTTAATTCCTGATAGACATTGTCCAGACCAGTAAATGGTGTGTGCATACATGAAGAGATGGCTATCCTAGCACTTGCAGTGCTGTGATTTGTGGGTGAATACATCCTAGCATCAGCCTTCTGGAAGGAGATATGTGTGTGTGTGTAAAAATGAAGGAAGGTACAGCATTCAGAACTTAATTTCTTTCCACATTACTATAACTTGCTGTAGTGAAGTACTTCAAATAGGTTTTCTTACTTTCATGCTAAATGTGTTTGAAAGGGAGTGACTAAATGAATTTTTTTCAGAAATGATTGGCTTTTGTGCGAGCTATGGTGGCTCTTCTGGTAATTCTTTTCAGTACTGTTGGGAGGGACAGCTGAGAGTCACAGAGGCAAGAATGTGTGCGCTTTTCAAATGCATGGGATATTGCTCTGGGCTGTGTATTCTGGCAAGGCAGGAGTTGAGAGCAGTTATCCTGCCTGCACCTATTGAGACTGAAGTTTGGGACTGTGAATATCCAATGGTTTAATGGTAATAGAAAAAATACTACAAACAGGTTGAGATAATGCCAAATTAATACAGTTTTGAATATGTTTCATATAAAGAAATAATCAAAGCCTGGTAGACCTTCATGGATTTCATTGTTTTAGTATGTGAAACACCTTGAAAAGAAAAAACCCATCAGCCTTGGTTTAAATATGCATAATTGTGATATATTGTGTTATTCTGTAAATCTTTAAAAATGTAGGTCTACTCCTATTTTCTGTGAAATGCTGAATATGGTGGTTAGATTTGCTCTATCTAACTAGTCTTAATTTTCTGTCCTCACACCTTGTACTGTCATTAATATTTGTCCAAGTTCTATGAAAACCCGTCTAATGCCTTCAGTTAGCAGGAAAACTGGACTAGTAATAAGTTCATTGCAGAGATAACAAACTTTAAGTTATCTTCTTGTAGGGTGCTTTGACTCAGTATTACTTTCTCTTAAAAGGTGATTAAAGAAAGTGGACCTCCTCACATGAAGAGCTTTGTTACACGAGTTACAGTAGGAGAATTCACTGCAGAAGGAGAAGGCAACAGTAAGAAACTCTCAAAGAAACGTGCTGCAATGGCTGTCCTACAAGAACTTAAGAAACTTCCTCCTCTTCCTGTGATTGAAAAGCCAAAACTTTACTTTAAAAAGCGTCCAAAAACAATATTGAAGGTATGTGTCCACCTTTGACACAATTAAGAATGTTTGCTCAGAAAGTAACAGTCACATTTAATATCAATAAAGGTTTATTTGTAATTTTCTGTCAATATTGTTACAGTTGCTTGTTACTGTCAATATTGTTACTTGTTTGCCTGTGCTAATATGCCTGGGCTTTTTTTAAATCCTGAGAATGCTGTGGCATTCTCAAACAGAATGGCCTGTAAATAGCTCACATCCCTGAGGTCTTCAAGGGTTTGGTTCAAGTGTAGTGGAGGATCAAGCTCCTGAAGCAGCTCTGTCCAGCCATGTGAACTTTTAACATCATGTCCTCAGAGAATCTCTTTTAGCATATCTAGTGGCTCTCTCCCTGGGCTCTCTCCCCTCCCCAGTTTGAAGAGGGAGAGAAATACATGAAATTGATGTAAATTGATAGGGTGCTACTTTAGTGCTTCAGTACTTAACTAAAAGTTTGACCATTGGAAATCGATATATTTGGGACACAAAGTGCAGTTCTGAAATAGCCACCAGAAAACCACTTTAAAATAAGAAAATACTTTGGAGAGTGCAAAAGTGGATTTGGAAAATGTACAAAAGACTTATTTCTCACCTTCCTCTTTTCATTTGCCTTCAATACAGAATACATGATTTTTCAGGAAAACCTAGGTTAATTATCTGCCTGTCTCCTACTGAAATCCTGGGGACCTAATTCTCAGAAACTTATATGAAAAAATGGGCAGGAAGATTATTTTATGGAAAACCATCAGCATTAATGCAGATTTAAAGCTGGAAGATTGGAAAAGTCTTTTGGCTTTGGCTTTCACCAAACATCTTGGAAAGTTTTTCTCAAGAAAGACTCTGAGGGTATAATAATGAAAAAATCTCTTATATTACCATATACCATTTGCCATTATGAACTTAAATTTAATTATACACAGTTGGCCTTGTTAGAAAGAGACAATAATTGTCAAAATTAGCTGGATATATAGGTGGTTTTTATTTTTTGAATAGCCAAACTTCTGAAATGCTTTCAATGTGCCCATTTCAATTTAACTTGCATGTGTTTTGAGCGTCAAAAGAAGTGGCAACAATAACTTCTTTTTATTTGTATATATATTTATGAGGCTGTGTCTTATGGCCTGCTCTTTATTTAGCCTGCTCTGCATTTTGTATCTGCCTGGCTTCTTGCCCACACAGCTGCCCTTGTGTATGACATTGTCTTAGCTCTTTCACCTACATCTTCTCTAACTACTTCAGCAGTTACACTATATAGGATTTGCTGCACAGCTTTCTAAATATAATATCCCTCTCTTTGCCTTCAGTTGCTGATCATTTCTTCAGGTTCCTGAACACTTGTTTGTTATTTGAGAAGCTCAAGCAAGCATGAGTGCTCATCTTCTCTTAACCTGCAAATGGTTTCATAAAAGGGAAATAGCTTCATAACATAAAAAACAATTCTACATTCAAATGCCATTTACATTTGCAAGTGCATTCTTTGTGTTATCCTACATAAATCAGTTAAGTATGACTTCAGATAAATTTTTGTGGGTCTTAATTTCTTCTTAAAGTGTACAAACAAATATTTGCGTAGCTATGTGCTTTGAAAGAGCATTTACCGTGTGAGCAATAATTCATTAAAAGAATTTCAGAGCTAGAGAGTTTTCAAAGACTGTAGTTATTCCCCTGTCTGTATGATCTTGGGCAGACAACTTTGTCAGTCCTTTTGTTTCCCTGGCATGAGATCAATTCCCCCACCAACCATAATTTTTGACATGTTACTGTGAGGGTTATTGCCTCTTAGGCATTTGAAATACTTTACGGTTAGTTCACCATAAGCAATAATTCCAGCCATTCACTTCACAGTATTTTGAGGGTAAATTCATACGACACACAGAGTAAACCCTCTGCACCTTTAGTTGCAAGTTGCACTCTAGGATGGAAGGCCTGGAGTGCTGAGAAGGAAAGCAGGAAAGCTGAAAAAGGAAGCTTCCTTATGTATGGCAAATGGTTTTTGTCCCTGTGTAAATCCCACGTTTTCTCAGTGTATTGCATGTTCCAGCATTGTGGCAATCTATTTTAAAGGGTTATGGGGAAGAAACAGGGCAATGAGGTATAACTAACTAATGAATCTGCTGATTTTCATCCATCCTTATGAGGACTTCCATAGATAGGAGAGGGTTTTCATAGCTTGCAGATGCAAGGTATGCACACTACCTGCAACAATGGCAGATTATTTCTTTCCACACCTTTGAGCTGGTGATTCTTATCTTTTGCCTCATGATCAGAAAATAGAAAGTAAGTTACTTCTTATTCTCTCAAAGGGAGTATTACAAAAGAGAAAATCCTAGTAAATGTTTTATTGAAGCAGTATAGTGGTTATAGGGATATGTACTGAAAAAATGCTTCTTTCTTTTAAATCTGGTTTAGACTGGACCAGAATATGGTCAAGGAATGAATCCCATCAGTCGTTTGGCTCAGATCCAACAGGCCAAGAAGGAGAAGGAGCCAGAGTATGTTCTTCTTTCAGAGAGAGGAATGCCTCGCCGTCGAGAATTTGTTATGCAGGTATCATTTGCTGTCACGTAAGAGATGATGGCCTTGCTGTGTTTTGTTCAAAGTATGGTGGCATAACGTGAAGTGGATCTCCTTCTGTTTAGCTTTTTGCCTTGCTGTCAGGTATACAAGAAAAATAGTATGAAATACAGTAATACTGTATGAAATACAGAAAGCCTGTCAAAACTTTCTCCTTTCTGTTAATGAAACAAATGGCAATTGAACTATGTGCCCTCTAGATGCTTTTCAGGTGTTTTGCATTATTTTATTCTCTTATTTTTATTTCACCTGATTGTTATTGTCTTTATCCCTGATGCTTCATGATTTATTTACTTTTACTTGTCTTTTTGGAAAAAAATTAAAATTGGGCTTGTGTTCATCCAAAGATTCCAGCAATACCTAATATTCTGAAATGTGGGTCTTACTATCTCCATATTACCATGCATTTTGGCATTAAAAATAGTGTTGTAAATTTTTTCTGATTTCCAGTTTCTTGGTTACTTTATCCCTGAAATACAACCAAAAAAGCCAACTACATATTTTAGACTGTCCTCTGACTGGACCTAATACTGAAACAGTAGATCATTAATATTCCTTTTAAATTTAAATTAATAACATGTACAAAGATTTGGTATAACTGTGACATTTTGTTAGATAGCACAACAGCAGCTTGAGAAAGATTAGAAACAGGAAAGGATTCTGTATTCTTGTGTTTTCACTCAAGGGTAATTTTGTGCCGGAACAACTCAGAACAGCATACCTCAGCAAGTTTTGACTTGTTGTCCAGAAACCACACCAAAATGTCACTTCTGATCACAAGCAAAAATTATGATGTTCCAGCACCTCCTTCCCCAGAAAATTAGTTATGTTTTCACTTAAATTTCTAAGTTCCTCCTTCATGTCTATGAAGATAAGCTAGTAATCTTAATTTTCTTAGACTTCAGTGGTCCTTTTTCATGATTTATTTTTTTCTCTCCGAAGGAAAAGAGAGTAATGTGTTCCTTTTGTTGCAGATTTTTTTTTTTAATATAAACTTGAATTTCTAACATTTTATGAGACCTGAAAATATTTGAAAAAGTGTGATGCTATCACAGAAAATCTCATTTCCCATGCTTAGACCCCCATGGGACTATCCACAGTTGCTAGTTGTTGTGTGAGCCCTCAGATGAACAGTGTAGCATAGCACAGTATTAGGAAGACAGGCTGGAAGTTTAGTTTTCTGTTGGAGGAGTGTCAATAATGGCAAAGTCTTTGGTTTGTATAAAAAAGGAATCTTAAAAGCAGTGAATATGGAGAAGATTCCTGCATCTAAGAAGAAAAAGTTAAAGAAACTCCATAGAGCAGTTGCTTTGTCACAAATACTTTTAAACTCCATTCTCTCCTTTTTGTAATGTTTTCACACTGAAATTATTCTGTTATTTATCCCACCTTCAGGAAGTTTCAGTAGATTCATTATAACATGCAGAAAACCTTATCAGAATAAAAAGCCTTTGTATAAACTACTTAAACCATGTTTTCGTTTAATTTAATTGAATGTGGAAGTAAAATATCCAGAGATAATATGTTCATTTTTTATCTGTCACACAAAGAGCAAGTTTAGATGTGATGAAATGGATCCAATTACTTGTCCTGGCTACTAGATAAACAGAAGAAAACCTCTGATGACATTAGTTGGTGTTCTGTTCCCAAAGTTAATTTCAGAAAGCTCTTTCTCTTTGTAGTCCGGCCTTTAATCCTTGATAGAGGTTATAATAATAGCTAAACCAGTTTTACAGGTCTGAGAAATAGCAACACATTGATTTATTGTGAGCTATATTATAAATTATTTTTTGTCTTGTCCCATTAAAGTCCCTCAATTTTATTGCGTATAAACTGGTAGCAGATTGGCTATTTTCTAATTGTTATTGTGAACTGCATAGAAGGTAAGGTTTGTATTTCAAGATTATTAATGTTTTTGGCTTAGGTAGACAAATCTTTTTTTGCTTAATGAGGTATATATATGTACTTTGAAGATATATTCATGGTTATTATTTATTTACATCCTCTTTTTAATATTTAGAATTAAGAAGTATTTGAGTAAAGAAGAAGTTAAACTTTTAAGAAAATACATATATGATAAATTGAGGAAAGTGAAGAATTATTGAATGATATAAACTACTAAATATAATTTATTCTTTATTTAGCATTTGTATGCCTTTTCTTACAATTTTTTTAAAACTCCTTCCAAATGGCTTCAGGTCTTTGACTTCTGGGCATTTTTGTTGTTCAGATCACCTTGACGATTTTATTTATTTTTATTTGATTCTGATTTCCTTTTCTCGACATGTGAAAAACTGTGTACTATTTTAAGACACAATTTGGTAAATAGAAGGGCTTAATGGACCGAACAAAATACACCCATCAAAGAGCTATGAATGTTGCCTAGATGAATAGCAGTGAGAGTGCTCATGTCACAAACCAGACACATACAGCTCCAAGAGTTTTAAGAATGGTACTAAAGCCAAGGATTAAGTTGGAGCCACACATTTTGTGGATATCCATTGCATACAGTGTGTCCTTATTTTGGGGTTTTAATTTCTCCTAGTGTTATGAAAGGCACCATGCTTGTCAGAAACCCTTTGTACTGTACAGACCACTGATCCACTCAGGAGCCTTCTTTCCAAAGACTGTTTGGATCAAAGCTTGTCAGGTGTAAGCAGTTCCAGCCCCTGTGTTCCTTGCAGTGCAACGAAGTGGGAGGAATGCAAATATGGTTTTAATCCTTCTTTAGAAACCACTCTCGTTAAATCTCCAGTCTGTTTGTCTCTCTATTGTTCTGGGGATGATGCTGGGGAGGTGCTGCAGGCAACACTCCTTCCTACAAGGAAGAGGAAGTACAGACCCTGGGGCAGTTCCAGTGTTAACAGAGTGGGGGAGAGGTTCATGTGGGAGAATGGGGGTGGTGGAAGAGAGAGGCAACTGTGTGTGCACTGAGATACAGAAAAATGTAGCTCTTGGGTATGAGTTTGGTGGTCTTCTGAAAAATCTAAACAAGCCCTTCTAAGTGAATACTGTAGTCCCTTTTTGCACTACTGTAGCTTTTTCAAGATAGCATCTTCATCAAAAGAGCTGACAGCCGTTGATAGATCAGCAAGAGTATTATATGGTGATATTGAGTCTTGCATTTTCATGATTATGATCAATATTTTCTTTTTAAGGTAAAAGTAGGCAATGACATTACTACTGGAACAGGCCCAAACAAGAAAATAGCTAAAAGAAATGCAGCAGAAGCAATGTTGCTACAGCTAGGATACAAAGCCTCTACTCCTCTTCAAGACCAGACAGAAAAGGTGAGAACCAATTGTTGTGATGACTACACTTTACCTTGGTCTAGATTTTTAAGCATATCAGCTAATCACTTTGTAAGACTGGAAGCTTAAGCTTGTGCATGCCCTGTTTTGGGGAGTTGCTTGTCACAGGTTAGCCTTTGCTTAGCTACAGCTCTACAGCTACACTTGGTAGTAAATGCAGCCTCTGCTCCTGTGAGAGTAATTAGGAACAGAAATGCAGTTCCATAGAATAGTGTGTGTGCAAAAGTGTACGTATGATCCATGTACATATTTCTACTTAGAAATCAGGATGAACGTGCCTCTCGCTCTTATTCCATTTTGGGCATCCATGAGAGCCCAGAGGAACAGAAGGAACAGAAAGGAACGATGTTAGTATTTTTCATATATGAAGTAGTAGTCAATGTTTACCTTCCCATTGCAAGTGCACTAAAACCATGACAGAAAAATAATGGCCTTTTCACATTTGATGACTGATAAAGAAAATGTGTGTCACTTTTTTTTTTTTATGAAAAAGGAATTGCATTTTAAATTCATATGTGTTGCAAGTATGTATTTCCACGTTAGCTATGTGTAACTTAGCACTCCTCTCCTCTTGAATTTATTGATGAGGGGTTTTATAACCAATTGGGTGTTAAAGTTTTGCCTTTTGAATTCTGAAAAGATATTTGGTAAAGTATTTGACTAAGCTGGGAACCCTAAACAGCTTCTGCAATATACAGGGTCACTACATGTATATATTTTGTTAATTACTTGTATGTTTACTGTGGCTGCACTAGGTAGCCAACAGAATGTTCTGTTGGGCTTTTCTAGGACTACATGATAAATCTGAATATAGTATATATATATATACACATCTATGTATATGTAAATATGAAGATACTCTGTTCTATATGTTCTGTATTTTCCTAACCAAAAAAAAAAAAAAATACTGTTCTTGTTATTTGGCCCCACCTTTTTCTGTTTCACTCTCCTTTGAGAGTAGCAGCAATATGTGTGCTGTTCATGCTCACCTTCACTATGTTCTTCACTATATGTCTTAGTCGTAGACAAGTGTGAAATACTCTAAACAGAGTACTGGGAAGCTGGATGATATTCCTAGTGAGAGCACACTGTGCAGACACAACCATTTAAAAAAAAGCTTTTGACTGAGTCAAATGATAATTCATTTTCACCAGAATGCTGAGACATTTCTGCTGTAGAATATACTCTCTATGGTATAAAACTATCAACTTTTATTCACTGCTAATTTGGTCAAATGGCTTTAATAAAAAACAAGTCAAAAAAGAAATTTTTTTTTCTAATACGAAAACATAGGTTTTCATTCTTGGATTTTAAATCATCTGAACTAGTTTTACTCAGTATTTTTCAGAGATAAAGCCTGAAAAAATTCAGCTCACAACATAGTTGCTTTGGAGAGCTCTACATAGTGGAAACTTGTGGTCACATTGAAATCCTTACCAAAAAATCGAGTGGCTAAAAAGGGATGCTGCTGCTTTGTTTCCCTACATTTATTAAGCTATTGCTTATAAGTGCATTGTCTTTAGAAAATCAGGCTTAATTGCACACTTGCAGATGTAGGCATTTTAGGATTGGTAGACTTGTGTACACTGGCTTAATATTATTTGAACGAAATGAACAAACATGTTGCTGTATCCAAAAAATGTGAAGTATTCAACTTTTATGTAGTGGCAGTATCCTAACAAAATCATGAGAAATTTTTAAAGCTTTGTTGGGGTTTAAGGACATGAAATATCTAGAGCATCTGGTTTTATCTTCTGTGTATAACAGACTGGACATATTTGGAGATGCAGAAGTTAGTTTGTATGGCTAAAAGAATTTTAACTCTCAAACTAAACCGTGGTGGAGAAGAGGGAAAATAGCCCTTAGATCTCTATCAATTGGAGCATTGCAAAATTCCTTGCATATAAATTACACAGTAAAGATATACCATTAAAAGATACTTGTTTCACTGTTTGAATCCAAAATGGGTCCCAGTGTAGATTAGCTGATGTAACAGGTTGGCATCTAAATAGATAATTTTCACTTGTAGGTTTTCTGATGATGTTAAAAAGGGCAATTCTTTTTTCCCCTGTGCCCCCCTTTCCTCAACTCCTTTCATTCCATTCCTTCGCCCTTAAAAAAAAGCAAAATCAATTTCAGTGGTTTTTTTTTCCTTAACTCTCATACATAAAATGGGACTGTATTTATTGTTTTAATGGAGACCTTAGGGTGTTATAAGAGCAATGTGCAGTGCTGATGGCAGCACAAGTAATCCAGGTAATGTAAAAAAGTAAAGGCTCTGCTCTTTTCTGGGTTAAACTGATTCCTGAAAGACATCAGTAATGGTTGTGCAGAGCCTTGAGGAGAGCAGTCTGGAGGTATGCTGGGAGACATTTTGCCGTTGTCGGAATTTTGGGTCTATGGATGAGAATGGAGAGTTGTTATAAATTTTTCGTGTTTCCATCTTTTTGTTTCTTCTTGCCACTTTTATTCTCTTAGAGAGAAGAAAACCAGGGTAGATTGAATTCATGTGAGGCAGCAGTACTAAGTATCACTTGCTCATAGAGGAGCTGTTGTTAAATTCCTTGTCATGATCAAGTTAATAAATAATAAAAAAAGAGAAGAATGAGGAAAAGTTGGAAATCTTCCCACATTGTAACATTGTGCTTGTACTAGCATCATGTTACAGTTGGTCAGGATGGATTCCTGATAAAATCATGCTGTTTTTACAGCAGTAAATACAAACATATTTATAGATTTCATATTGCTTATTCATATGAAGAGCTGTTGTCACCTGAATTTTCCAATATACATATTACCTGCTTCATAATATGCATAAAACAAGTTACATGAAATTAAAGTGCATGGATGTAGGTGATCAGTTTGAAAGCAGACTCTAATGCCTGTCCTCCCCTTCCATCAATATCACCCATTTTCACTGCACATTGCCAAGTCTCTTTGGGATGTACATGATGATGAAAAGCAGGGAAACAGTCGTTGAAATACCTGCTTTTCATAGTGTGCTCTCCCCTCCTCTTTTCCAAGTAAAATGTATCATCTAGGAGTCTGTATTATGACATGGTAGTAATCTAAAGCCTTAATGCAACCTCTGAGATGCAGAGGCAGATTTCAGTTGGTTGATTTTCATTCTCATCTCTTTCACTTTCCAACCCCATCTTTGAGAGCAAATGATTACAGCTTTGTTCTGGCATATAACCTGCTTTGCTGTGAGGTGTCTTGTTTGCATAGAAAATACCAGTGAAATCTGAAAAGGATAATTCGTTTCACATTCATGGAGCTGGTTGTCAATAGCTCCAAAGTAATGAGGAAGCTCAGACTTTTTTATCCAGTTTTATACATAAACCTAGAACACTGCCATCTTATTTACTGTGTAAACCTCAGTAGTGGCTTCATTTTGAACCTCTGTGTTAATTGTTCCCCTTTTCCAGGGCAGAATAATACCCAGTATTAAACATAGTAAAATTAATTTGAAGACAATCAGCTTCCTCAAAAATATATTAAAATAATGGAAAATTGCAATAATTTTTACTTCCACTTCAGTGACTAAATTGATTCCTAACAAGTAAATATTTTAAAATTACACCCAAAGTACTTTATAGTGTTTACACATTCCTTCATAGGCGGTAATTAGGATCTTCTTGGTTTAGAATGTAATTTCTCTGTTGGCTGTTTATGTTTTCAGTTGAGTGCTGCTTAAAACATTTAATTTTATTTAAGTCTGATTTGGTAACATATTGAGTTGAACCTAATCCTTGAGGAAACATTTATATTTCAGTGTTAGGCAATAGCTGTTAATGTTTACTCATGAAGGGTACATTACTCAAATAACCTATCTTAGGCAAAATTAAGATGAGTTAGCAAAATTTTGTGAACAGATGTGGCAATCTCGACTCATCCTTTTTAATATCTTTCAACTAAATTTATAAACAAGAATGTTCTGTTTAGGGAGCAGTTTGCTCTTTACTTACTTGTCTTTTTCCACCTGTTTCAGCTTGGAGAAAACAAAAGTTGGAATGGCCAAAATGTTGGGTTTCCTGAGCCAACAAGTAACAGTAAGTATTGCTCTCTAAATTCATATTGATAACTTATTTCTCTTTGTCTCTGTATGTTTTGAATTATCCAAGACAATTTAAATGCTTTTTGTAAATATTTTAGGGGTTTTGTTGCAATTAGATGAATTAACCCAAGCATCCTGTGTGTGCGTATAGGTATGAACAAGTGCAGGAAAAAGGAAATTTTTATTTACTCATTGAATGATTGAATCCTTCAGTTTGTAAGGGATTTTAGGAGGTCGCCTAAACTGCTTGCCCAAAGCACAGTCAGTGCAGAGTTAAGATAAGGTTGCTTATGGCTTTTTAACAGTTCTCCAGGGATGAAGGTTCTGTAGCTTCTCTGGGCAGCCTGTTCCAGTGCTTAACTGTCTTCACATTGATTTTTTTTCCTTTTGTCCTTGTCAGAACATCTCTTGTTTGCTTATGACTATCATCTCCTGTTCTTCTGCTATATACCTCAGTAATGTGCCTGGCTCCATCTTTTCTGACAACCTCTTCTTAAATATTGGAAGGCTGCTATTGAGTCACAACAGATTTTCATTATCTAGAAATTTATTTACCTGGAAAAATCACAGCTTAGAGACAAGGATGCTGTGGGAGACATGGTGTCAAAATCTTTGCTAAAGCCAAGGTAAATGACGTCCACTGCTCTCCATTCATAAAACCAGTCATTTTATCATGAAAGACAATCACAGTGTGCCCACAAATGGCTTTAAAAGGACTGCATGATTTTCCCAGGGACCATCCTGCCTTTTTTGAGTATTTGAGCATTTCTCCAGGCACTGGAGGTTTCTTCTGATCTCCATGAATTTATGAAGAGAACAGAGAGTGGCCTCATAATGCTGCAAGCTGGTTCACACAGCATGCTAAAACATGTCCCATTTGCTCCAATGGATACGCAGGAAGTTCCACCTGAATATGAGGAAGAACTTTACTGTGCTGGTGACTGAGCACTGGAACAGGTTGCCCAGAGAGGTTATGGAGTCTCCTTTACTGGAGATATTCAAGAACCATATGGTCACAACCCTGTGCCATGTGCTTTGGGATGACCATGCTTGAGCAGAGGCATTGGACCAGACGATTCACTGTGGTCCCTCCTGACCTGACCCAGTCTGCAATTCTGAGATTTTGTGATTTGTATGGGCTGACTTCTAGCTTTTCTCACAGCATCCCTGACTCTGATGAGGTTCTGCTACTGGTAGTTCCTCTCTTCCTTGAGCTTTGTCTATAAGACACAAAAACCCAGGAAACCATGTTGGTGAAGACTGAATTCAGTTTCACTGCAACAGATAAAGAATAGGACAGAACCTGGTGAGTTTGTAATATATTAGATTTTTGCTATTTGAAGTAGTAAAGACAATATAAATAGCACTTTTTCACTTTTTCATGAGCCCTGGATTTTTCTCCAGAAGCATGTGTAGTTTTCAACTTCTTAAGGGTCCCAAACATTATCTCCCTCAGCTAAGGATTGTACAGACATGGACACACACATGAGCTACCTTCTATTTTTTTGCCTATATACATCTGAAAGACATGGTCCTAAAAACAGGTTTTAAGGAGTTTCAGTAGTGTTCCATTATATATATTGTCGTCCCAGTCACCAGAGAGTGACCCAGAGACCTGAGGAGTAGTTTGTGATTCAACTTACACAACAGTTTGCTAGTGTTTAAAGTGATCTTGAATTCAGCATGTCATTGTGCTTCCCTGAAAGGAAGGACTCTGCAGGATCTAAGATTTCCTATTAATTGCTTCCTTACAGCCCTGTCATCAACCCCCATCAATACTTTTAAATGATTTGTGTTCGTATTGTCAAAATCTTTGAGGACAAAGCCTGCAAAATATCTTCAAATGTTAACACCTCAGAGTTTGAGACAGCAGACTAAGACCTCTAGCTTTTCTCCTGTACTTGCAGTGTCTTGTAGCAAAGATACTTATAGATGAAACCACAATCTTCTGTTAAACCAACAGGAAAAAGAATCTCTTAGACTGCTCAAGACAACTTTGACAGTTATTCCTGTAAATCCAAATCTAGGAGAACATAGAGGCAAACTCTTCCAACAGGAGACAAGATCAACAGAAATTATATTTTAAAGCTGTGTGGGCCAAGTAACTTATTTTTCATGGACTGACCTTCTCATATGCCTTTTTGCAGCCACCAGAGGCATGATACAGAAACAGGTGTTCATTATGGGACACTTTAGTAATGCACAATGCCTTCGTTTCCGTTCTTCTGATCTACAAGTAAATTGGGAGTCAAAGAAGATGGAGCTAGCATGCCAATAGACATAGAGCATTTGCTCAGGGACCACTGTTCTTAATCTCTTAACCCCTTTTATTGAGGGTTCCAATCTAGAGGCAACATGAATAATAAGCAGGTGATTAAAGTGTATCATAGAATGTTAAAGGAGTGGAAAGAATCTTAAAGATTATCTAGTCCCAACTACCCCTGCCATGTGCAGGGACACCATCCACTAGACCAGATTGCTCAAGTACTGATCCAGCCTGACTTTGAACACTGCCAGGGTGTCTTGAATAAAAGAAATCACTTTTGTGTATGATCCTTCATGCACCTGTTAAGTGCAGGGTTTTTTAAAGGCAGTTCCAAACAAGTTCCACATTTCAAGATCAAAATGTCACATCCTTTCAGGTATGAATATACTGGTTCATTTTTAAGAACAACACTTTTTGGTAGGTGAATTTACTCTTGAAGTTTTTAAGTAATTTTTTTTAAGTTAGGAAACGTTTAAAGAGGGAAAATGGAGAAGCTTCCTCCCTTTGGTATCCTTTTTAGAAGAGAAATATACAGTTTGCATTTCTTGTTACCATAAGCCTAACTTCCAGTGGTCTTGAAAATCTGAGGCTCTGAGATTGCTACATCTACTATTTGGCAGCTTTTATTCATATTTCCAGTAATTTTATTCCAGGAAAACAATGGTGTCCTGCTAGGGCAGGGTATTGTGCATCAGTTTCCTTTTGCAGACAGATAGTCTTTCTTTGTGTGCATAATGCCCTGTGTTTCCATCTGAGTCAAATAAAACTGGAATAGTAAAAGGAATTTGTATACTTCAGTACCACAGAAAACAAAAATCATTACAGTTCTATATTTTGGTACAGTTGAAGACCAGGTTTCAGAGTACTTTTACGATGTCATTTGTTTTTGCTGAGAAATGCACTACAGTCTGTATTCTCCTAATTACTAGCTTAGTATATATTTAGTATTCCCTATTAAATATTCTTGAAAATTAACTTCTCCTGGTGCCCTCTATCATTTTACTCTTGCATTATCTATGTGGCAAACCTCACTTCTGTTCCTCCTACTCACTGGCAAAGCTTCTTCCCACAGGTTTACTTCTTTACCTTTCTTATTTCACAATTTCAAAGAAAGATGAAACACAAAGCTGTTGGTTTCTTGCTTTGGGATATCTTTGACATTCTTCATGTGTGAAATGGCAAGAACACTGACTGAGTTTTTTTCCCTTATGCTTCTGGAAAAGACTTTGAGGGACTGTGAGCAGACTAGAAGCATTTGGAGCCCATTCAGATGATGTTTACTGTAAACAGAATCTCATTTATCTCTCTTGATTTGACTTAAGCAGTTATCAACAGAAACAAAACAGGCAACAAATAAACAATTCTGTTATAAAGTGCATTTTCATGGGATAATCACGAACATCATACAGGATGTGTTGTAGGAGAAGCTGTAGATGAGCTGGGAAGAACAGTATAAAAATAAAAGTAAAATGTAACTGTGTTTTTATATATTATAATTATAAGAGGGAAAAAAATTACCATAGTTGTTTTTCATGTTTCCCAACTTCAGTTTTCCATCGTATAGTTTTCCTTTACCTATTTCTAACAATTTTGGGAGCCACAAACTACTGGAAACCTGATAATTAAAAAAAACAAAAACCCACAAAAACACATTCAGAGCAGTCCTACCTCTCTGTAAAGGACAGACTCTTTGTTTTTCTTGCCTAACATTTTATTACTAGGGATTCGTGCATGACTTTACAGTCTTTGTTCTTTGGACTACATCTGTTCCTGCTGTTTGTTCACCACCTGAAATCATAACCATTTGTTTGTGACATCACAATTAGTTACTGTGAAGATGATTAGATTGTTACCAACAGATGATTATGATTTCAGATGGTAAATGAGCAGCAGGAGCAGATGATCTCCTAAGGAACAAAGATACTTGATCTCATACAATAGTTTTCAGTGACAAAAAAAAAAAGATAAAAAGAAGAAAAAGGAAAGAAAAAAGCAAATAGATATTCTGAAGAGTTTCTTAAGTCTGTAATGAGAAAATTTGATATTTTTCTGTAAATAACATTTATTTTAGTATTTTTAAAAGTTACTTCAATATTAGATTAAGAAATATAAATTAAGAAATATAAATGATACAAAAAGATTTGGTGTTATTGTAAGCCCTAAATGTTTGGCTACATTCAGATCCTTGCTTAAATGTTTCTTCATCAGCTTTTCTGAGAAAATACATGCAACATAAATTATGTATTTATGAAATTTTACATACTAATACATCTTCACATTGAAGGAAACAAAATTTATGTGAACTTTGTGGTTCTGGCCCTCAATAGTTTCAGAAAGATAATTTTTATATAGTTCTCTAATTGTTTGTTTTTCAACTGGGGATTTTGGTGAAGACTTCAAGTAGATAATTTAATACTCCAGGGTTTCCATGAGCAGGAACAGAAGTCTACAGTTTGGGAATAAAGTTTTTGTTTTCTAATTTGGGCATTTTTAATGGGAATGTTTATGTGTTATATTTTGCTGAAATATGTAATTCTTTTGGGTATATTTCAAAGGTGATTATAGTGGATTGTGTGCATTTTTACTTGTTAAGTGCTGCTGTTGCATTGGACTTGGCTTCTGAATTGCTTCCAAATTTATTCAACTTTTTCAATTATAATGCACTCTTGCTAGGAGTTACATTGGTACATCACTAAGTGTTTGATGAATTATTCACCATTCTGACTAGAAACCACAGTAAAGGGGTTGACAACCCCATTTACTTGGTGAAAGGCCACAGAACAGTAGTTTTCCATCTGTTCATTTTCATATTTTTGTTCTGTTTAGTGGGGATTTTTTTAGCTAACAAACTGTCAGGTGAGCATTATACCATCAACGGAGCAGTTCCTTCAGCTGAGCCATTTGTCCTCACTTTCTATGTCTCACAGTCTTGTCTAGAGTCTCTTATCACAGCTGGTTATGTTTAAATAATACCTTGCCTCTGTAACTGCTGAGTTGATTTGCTAATTTTCTAATTAAATGTTCTTTCTAACTGAAGGCATGGGAAAATTAAATTTAGAAGCAGAGGAGATTTGTTCAATTTTGTTTCTTTCCTAATTTACTGAAGCTAGGAAATCTATGCTGCATTTGGCATTATTAATAACTGATGGGTTATCTTTCAGTTTCATCTAACAATGAAAATTTTATCCAGTGCAACACCAATTATATGCAGCTTGCAGATATTTTTTTTAATAGCTGAACAAACTTCTA
Source organism: Cyanoderma ruficeps (assembly GCA_008694505.1). NCBI lineage: Eukaryota > Metazoa > Chordata > Aves > Passeriformes > Timaliidae > Cyanoderma > Cyanoderma ruficeps. The sequence continues at coordinate 1,232,470 of VZDJ01007755.1, forward strand.
AAACACCTAATATTAGAAAACATATTAACAAAACAGGCAAGGAGAGTTATTTTTTCTTTGCTGTTTTGAGAACTAGTGACAAGAGCCAAATTACCATTTTTGTGTGTGAGTTGGATTTGGGTTCACCTCTGGAGTGTAAGACAACAACTGCAAGTGGTCCTTCTTTTCCCACATTTCCCCTTTTGAAATGCTCAGTTAAGTGCTTAAAGTTCTGCAAGTTTTTCAGCTTCAGAGATGATGATTTCTTTGCTGACTTTAGAGTACAATGTGTATTTATAAAGAACCTAGTGTTTTAAGCATGTGCCCAGAGCATTGGAGACTTAGTTTCCTTCTTCAGCAGAAGGAGTATTCGTGGAGTGCATAGTAATCTGGATAATGGCAGCTGCCTTTTGGAAATGTGTATCTGACACAATTTGCAGCCAGAAAAGAAAAAATCAAATGCTATTAAAATATAGGAAATTCACAGGGAAGGAGTGATTTAAAGTAATCATGACTGTAGTTTGCCTGTTGATTGAAACTCTTGTGAATGAAAGTGAAGATGTGTATTCAGGTGTTTTCTGGCTGGTTTACAGATATTCTGCCTATTTTAGATACAGGTTAAAAAGAAAGAGAAACCTGCTGCCTGGTTCTTAAGTAGTATAGATTGTGCATATGTAAGAAACAGAGACTTGGGTTATGAGGTTTGTGGTTTGGGTGCTCTCAGGATGAGAAGGAACTCAAGTCACCTGTCTGCGGGGAGTGCTTAGCCGTCAGGCTTTTGATGTATAAAATGTATGAAGAGTAAGCAGCCACCATGACAGGAGACAGCCAGCTCTATTGATAGAGATAATTTCAGATAATGTATCCTTGTTTTTTTATCAGTCTCCTAAAAGGCCAAAAAGAATTACATTTATTTAAGGTTGCTAGTCTATTCCTTTGAAAAAATCTGCACATGAAGTAGAAAATGCAGAGCTCTTTTTTGATATTAATTCTCAAATTCAAAATGAATGATGTAATTATGCTAAGTATCTGCATTTCATTTTCTGTCTTCAGGTGAGAAAATGGAGCAGTATCACATAATTCACCTCAGTACAGTGTTACTCTAAATACTTTCATTTTTCTGGAATCTTTTCTCCTTTTCCATCTCCCTTCCCTCTAACGTAGAACCCACCAGGTACCTCACCCTTAGTCTAGGATAATCGTGTCCCTGAAAAATTGAATCTCCTGACCTGAAACTTTGTTGCTGTCAGAACTAAAACTTATTTCTCCACTCTTTCCTTGGTGCCCTTTCAACATCAAACACCGCTTTCTTCTCCTCTGATTTCCTCTTGACTCATATGTATGCTGTGCTTGTTGATGCCTCCCCCCGCCTTGGCCTTAGCTTCAGCAACCTCTCTGTCCTTGTCTGGTAGATTTGCTCATTCTTTCATCTCTTCTCTGTGTGGGTCAGGCCTTTGTTTTCATCATCACCATTCTCATTCCCCGCCTCATCTGTTAATGAGTAATCTTGCCTGCACAGGTTGCCTCCAGTTGCACTTAGGCACTCTCCTAAATTGCTTTACCCCCACAAACATCACTTTCTTGTAGCTGTTACAAGAAAGTGATGTTTGATCTGCCAGCTCACTAGCTTGATTTGCTCCTGCTCCAAATTTGCTGATCCTCTTTACTGATAAGAATACTGACCTTCCTTCTGTATTTAGATTGGTTATTTTCCGAACCTGTTCAATCTTAATCTTTGGTTATGTGGTACATGGACATATTGCTGGAAAATTATGATGCAGAAACTATGTAAAACTTACAGTTGTAGATGTTTCATCTGTCTATTGGAATATTTCATTAAATATCCTGTAGACATTCCCCACTGCAAACACTGTGTCTTATTTTTTAACACGATCTTACATATTCAAACAGAAGTAAAGCTGGGGGAGAATTCAAAGGAGTTTCCTCATGTGAGTTAAATGCCAAATATTACAGAAATGCATACAATTTAAGTCCTGCAATACTGCAATTTCTGTTTTGGCTATACAGAAAATAGTCCAGTGAAATTAGGCATATCAAGACCTGATTTCATGAAGAACTAAATAGTATTTACTTCAGTATCATGGTATTTTAAGGTTAAACAAAAGTTAGCATTTTAATGAGTGGCTTTATATAACATCAGCTTGTTTAAGGTCATGTAGACGAGATCTTTTGATTGAAAGACATTGTGTAATGACAAAACATTTTTTCATGTCTGAATATTGCAGTAGCTAGTGACTTAGAAATACCACGGATAGCTGTGTTAAGTAGGTAATGATTGCAGCTTGGTATTTCAAGCCAAGATTGTGTGTAGACAATTGCTGAGAACGTAATGGCCATACAATCTGCCTATTCAATTGTTTGACTGACCTTTTCTGAGTTCCTACTGAGGTAATAAAATTTGAACATATTCTAGTATATAAATAGCCTTTTACACTGAGTGAGGTATAAAACTATAATTTCTTTTAATTATAATATTTACATTTTTCAGTCTTGTTATTGAAGTAGTTATTTGGTTTTGTAAATTCTGTCTATTTTTAATGTCAGTTGATTTGTAATGGGCCATATTTTAGGGCATGTTGAGAACCTGCCAGTTGCTGACAGTTACTCCTGTCAGGGAGTAATTATTGCATTTGAGTATCCCCCATGCCTCTAAAGTTCTTGTCCATTTGAACGTACAAAATTGTGAAGTCAGGATTAGATCCACTTCTAACTTTTCCTTCTTACGGCCTTACTACAAGATTTTTCCCTGCACTTTGTGTACCACATTACAAAAAGGCTTTATTCAATGTGACTACAGATAGCATAATCTGAAAGAAAGCTTTTTGATGATTATCTAGCAAGTATTTTATTCAGTTCCAAAAATACTGATTATTTCCTTATGAACAGTCTTTTCGTCATCTAGTGATGGGTTATTTCAAATACCAGGGTGCTAAACTTAATTTATAAGCACATCATACACAGAATTATACTGTGGTTTACTCTGCATCATTGCACAAGACATGAAAACACTCCTTTGTGCCATGACCCATGTCACTGGTTGTAGTGCAGGGAAGAGCACGTGCTCTTCAGCAGGGTCAAGGGAAGTCTTATTACAGCTGGCACTGTTTCTGACACATGAACAAGTATAGCTTTTCTGTAAGATAAGCAAGAACTTGGGGAGAAAACTGTATTCTCTGGGAGAGAATAAAGTTGTGGTTTAGACCAAGTATATATGAAAAGTCAGTGAGTGAACACAGAGGAAGAGTATCCCTACAGTACTGATTAAGTATGGAAGAGAAAATTAGCACTGACATATATATAGAGAGAGGTCTATATGGACAGATATATAGATAGATGTGCAGATTGACAACACAAGCCTGATTCTGTAGGCCATCTTGTGGAGTTGAATGATAAAATTTAAATCTCCACTTCTCATGTTTTCTGATCTTCCTGACAGAAACAGAAAATTGGAAATAGGACACCAGTGGTACCTGTGTAGACTCTAATAGCTGTGAGTGCAGGCAGTGCTGTCATCACTCTGAACTTAATTTAGTAGCCCACTGGTGTGGAGTAACTTGTCACTGTTCCTGTATCAGCAAATTCTGGTTTTGGATTCTTAATACATTGAGGCTTGTTCAGTAATAGTCAGTTGTTCTTCTTCACCCCATTCCCCATGCAGACAGTTCTTCTAATGGTTAGTTTTGTTTACCACAAACTCCAGAAAGTGGAAGACCCTTTGGCAGAAATGTCCCGTCTTCCCAGCCAATGGGACACAGAAGAGAAAGGGTTAGGGATAAAAATGACATCACTCAAACAGAACTTTTGGAGATTGTCTCTATTATGGCTGCTGTGAAAAAAGGTGTAATCAAAGCACTGAGATTACATTTCCAGGGCAAGGCTTGTGAGGGATTGTTGGGCCATTTTGTCTCTTATTCATACATTTTGCTTTGGAGAACAAGCTATTTTGCAGTTATCTAGAATGTGACAGCAAAAGTAGACAATGGAAAATGAAGAAATTTATTCTTATGTAAGAAAGGTCTTTGGTGTGTTTTCATAGACTTCAGAAGATTGTGAGAGACTGCTAACAATTACTGCCAATGATGAATAAGACATGTTTTTTAAATGTTAGTGATTACATTGCATAGCTAGCTTGCATATTTTTGTAACACATTTGCCCACAGGTTTAAGTAATGTAAATGGAAATTATTTTAACATGTTTCATAAATGTACCTCTAAGTTAATGTCCAGCAGAAGGTGCAATGCTGTTGGTCTATTTTAGTTCCTGTGACTTCTAATAATTATGATTCTTCCTGTGGAGTATGGTGAAGCTTGTATAGGATAAATATTTAGCAGACACAGAGTTTTTTTCTTAGCTGAAAAATAAAAAAGAATGAAAATGTTTGCCTGAAGATATTCTCCTGCAATGCATAAAGGTGTTAGAGGATAGTATTTCTTTCTCCCATGCTTTTTAATCAACTGATTGTTAGAAGACAAATTAAGATAATTTCTGAAGGGTTCTTTTGTTCTTACATTTAATCCTCTGTTGTTATTGTATTTCTTGTCATTTGATAACTCTACTACTGTAACTAAATATATTTATACATTTCCTATAATACAGCAGAGTTGAAGTAAGCAGGCAACAGTGAGGAATGATATATAAAATATCCTCAGTAATACATTAAAAATAGATAATGAATTAAAATTAATATATGTTTTATAGAAGTTTTCAAAGAGACCAGGTTTTTATTGGCTTTTTAAAACAAGTTTGTAAGAAGCTTCATGAAACATAGGCCCTGAATATAAAAAGTTAATATCTTGCAACTACATTAATGTAATGTCTAGAATATTACATTACTTTGTTTCCAGAGATAATCAATGATGGTAATATAACATCTGCCTCTCAGAGCCAATGTATGATTTGAATTAATTATTGCTTATAAAGCACTTTGAAGTCTTTAGCAGTAAGGTGTTGCAAAGTGTAAAAGTACTATTATTAATTTAACATCACCATTAAAGTCAGTACTTTAAGAGCATTTGCTATACTCTGCTCAATATCTTTCTATTCATCATATGCTGCATATTAGTTATTTTAACATTTAGAAAGCTTAGTAATCTGGAAGTATTCCAAACCATTGTTCCAGACAGCAGTTAGATATTTGGGTGGATCATGTAAAAACAGTGAAATGGCTGAGAAAGCATGTAAAATGTTTGTTTTAAATAATATTACATCAATGGAACAGACATCTGCAGCACTGAATTTGATTTTAAACTTCTTTAAACTTTTTTTTTAAGTTAACATTGTACTATGTTTTTCTAAAATTGAATGGGGGGGCCTAATATCATGTTATTTCTAAACAAGTAGACTGTTTTATTTTTTGTTCTGTTTTCATTTCTGTTTCTGAAATATTTGTGGGAAATCCGATTTACAGTGGGTAGTTCTTAGGAGGTGGTGAACACCTGCCACTCAGTATTTTTATTGCTGTTTGGTTTTGTAACCTAACATCAGCTATCAAGATCTGTATTGTCTTTTTTTTCAATTTTCATTAATTTTATGTCTTCTCTAAGACTTTAAAAATACAGAGAGAGGTAAGCCTTGGAGGTTACAGCCTCGGGGAAAGCATATAAAGTCTCTCTTCTCATATGGTGATAATGTGCCCTAAAATAATGCTGTGTATTTACACAGATGTTTATCTATTAGATTATGTTTGAAATTGTCCCAGATGGAGAAAAAGAAATTTCAAGGATCCTATCCTCCATCTTTCCCAGCAGCATTGTCTTGAATTTGTGCTAGCTCTGGAGTTCAGCTCTGGAGTTCAGTCTACTGCCTTTGAAGCCAGTTCTAAGCTAGGTAAAAGGAGCCTTAATGTTCAGGATCCAACCAGACTCCCCAGCCCTGTGGAAGTAGGTGGGGAGAGCAATCAGGTGAATAACATACATCTTTGTAAATGATATAAGCAGATGTTCCAGATTTCTAAAAGCAATATGAATTTAAAAGCCAAATGTACGAGTAAATCAATTAAAAGATTCACCTGTAAGCAGTTTGCTGAGTCGGCAGTGAGGAAGTTCCATTTTCACCATGTAGTTGAAAATGAGGATATTAATTACAGGTAATATTTTTTGAGTCTTCTCCTTGTGGTAGACATTTTATTTAAAAGTACTATTTGCACTTCTAGGATCAGAGGAATCTTTCCTAGGTACTGGAAATTAATTTCCTCCTCTTCTTTGAATTTATTCTACTTTCTGAGATTAATTTAATATGTACTGCAAATGAATTAAGCATTGAACCCTTTGATTTCTCTTGGGATTACTAAATCAGTTAACAAACAGGTTTATTATCCCTAGAATGAAATGCCATATGGCTCAGGTTCACTCATATTATATGTTAGATTAAAGTATGTTCTTAATATGAAATTATACATTTCAAGCTCATTTTCTGATGTATTAATAATAAGAAAAAGGTTTTCCTCTTGTATCAGCCAACTGATTATTTGTGTTTCCAAAAAATGCTTCATTGTGTAAGAAAACTAGCAAACTGGAGACTTAATTCTACACGTTTCCATGCACAGGTCAGTCAGCAAGACTGATCAAGTATGTGCTTCTGTTTCCAAGCAGGTTTAGGGTTGAGATATTTTCTAAAAAGATATTAAAAATATTTAAATATATATGTATTATCCCTAATTTACATGTCACTGGAAATATTTAGATGTAATTCACATAAATAAATTAAGCTCTTTTTAATGTTTACCTTAACTCCTATTGATATTAAGTAGGACACATATATGCTTTCCTTTTTAGTATAAATGTTCTCAAAGGCAAGTAGCTATTTGAAAACTATAGGATGAAAACTATAGGATATGCAGCTAAATAAATGAATAAATAAATAAATTCCTCTTCACTGCAGAGCAGTCAGTCACATCAGAGTCACTAGCACAGTAACACTGTGGCTGTAGGGCAATTTAAGATTTTTTAACCACAGGCTGCCCTTGTGATTCAGCAAACACTTTAAGTCAGCACTTGAGGCAGTGCTGCTACTGCAGGGAACCACAGTGCCCTTCCTTTGCCTCCAGTAGCTCATTCTCGTGAACATCCCTACAGGGTCCTACAGGTGCTGGTGCTGGCAATAGAGCAGCTGGAGAGTACAAACACCACCTGTAGGTGGGGGATAAAGCTAAAGGGCTTCTGGTGACAACAGTGCTGATATAGACTAGTTTCAATTATTTGTGAAAAAACATCTTAAGTTATTGTATCAGATAGAAGGTAGAAGAATGTAAAGGAATAATGATTGTGCTACTATTTTGAAGTAACATCTGTTCCTCATGGTTTGTAGGTCTCCAAACATTTTTTTTCATATTGTGTATTCTATGCTAGCCACAGTTTTAAAATTAAGGTCTGTACCATTTTAAAAAGAGTTGGGGAAGAGGAAGAAGAGGGGCACTTCGGTTCTGCTTTGCTTCTAAATAGGTGACTTTATTTACAGTTACTGTAAAATATATATATATACTGCTTCTAAATTCTTACTTTGTTTTTCCCTGTAAAATATGTTAATGAAAATTGTCTACATGTCAAACCCATTCTAAAGTAATGAGAATGATCTTTGCTTTTGTTTTCAGCACCAAAGGGAATACTCCATCTCTCTCCTGATGTATATCAAGAGATGGAAGCAAGCCGCAACAAATCAGCCTCTGGTACCACTGTAAGCTATTTGTCATCCAAAGAAATGAGCCAGACTTCTAGCTCTTTCTTCAGCATATCTCCTACAACAAATAGCACGGCCACAATTGCCAGGGAACTTCTCATGAATGGAACATCCCCAACTGCCGAAGCCATAGGTCTAAAAGGAATATCTCCTGCTTCCCCCTGTTCTACAGTGCAGCCTTCAAAACAGCTGGAATATTTGGCAAGGATTCAAGGCTTTCAGGTATGGGAGGGGGAAAATGAAGCTCTTCAACCAGAATCGTAGCGTTGCCATCAAGGTTTCACTCTTGCCCTCTTGAATGTGGGCATGCATGTAACTTATCTTGTAAAATTAGCTGGTGTCTGAGGCAGTTTCTGGGTCCAGGAGATACAGATTTCTACCAATATTTGCGTCCCTCCTTCTCTTTTGTTCCTTCCTTACATTTATCTTACTGCAGCCCATTTTTCTCTCCTATGTCTCTTCTCCTTAAATAATTACAGGCTTAAATTATGCTCTTAACTTGCACTTCTTTGAGAGTCTTCACCTTTTGGTTTCTCCCTTTGACTCTGATCCAGAAGCTACTGATGCACCACCTTACCTTTGCATTTGTCTTCTAGGCCAGGTCATTCAAGTAGTTTTTTTGCTTCCCACCCTGCACCTCTTAAATGTAACCTGATGTTTTGGTTTAGGAATGGTACTACCCAATTTAATGTCCCACTGACACTCTCAAAACTACTGCCACTCACTCACTCACTCTCCCTTTCCTTCTCCCGCCTCCCCTTGTGGTGGGCTGGAGGGAATTGGAAGCATAAAAGGTAAATACCCTGGGTTGTGATAAGAACAATTTACTGGCAACAGCAATGAGATGAGAAAATGAACAGTAACAGCAACAGTGCTAATGACAGAAGGTAGAAGAAATGAGCAATTCCTATGGCTGTTCCCTGAGAACAGCCAATGCCTGACCACGCCCTCTGCTGTGCTTACTTGACTAGAGGAGACTCCGTCCCCCAAACCTGCCAACGACATGAGATGGTGTAGAATAATGTCCAGGTCCTACCCATGGCCCCTCCTGACAATTGCAAAAATAAACCCTGTCCTTGCCAGAGCCAGGACATTATCCACCCCTTATTCTATACTGTCTATAGCATGCCCAGATCCTACGCATTCCAACTATACATATGTATATAGAAGCAGAGCTATCATTTCCATAGTCAATGGCTGTTCCTGCAAGATGTCTGTTGAGGTCATTTAGTCCATGACTGTGGGTTCTGTTTGTCCTAGATGTCTTCCAGGGCAGAAGAACTGGTGTGCTGTCAGCTGGTTGCAAGCTGCATCACAAATTCACTGCTGGTGCATCTGGAGCAGTCCATACTCATTGTCCATCACAGTTATGGCATCAGTGTCATTCAGCAACCAGTGTTATACAATTCAACACTACAGACTGTTCTCAGATTCAAAAATCTAAACCCCTTGGAGGTACACATGGCATTTCCCCGTCCCTCTGCATTACCCACCAAATGCACCCAGGTCCTTAAGCAAAAACAATTCCATGGATGGGTTTGCTTTTCCCTGAGGCAGGACTAATAATCCAAGCTGTCTTCCCTAATACATTCGTCGTACTCACCACAGGGGCTAACAGTGGTTGCTTCTACCACAGTAAGGACATAATACTTGCCTTGGTGGTTTTGTGGGGGCGTGGTATAATTGATTTGCCAGGCCTCCCCATATTTTGACTATTGATCCCTACACCACAGGGGCTTTACCCTCTTGGCCTGTGGAATAACCTGGGAGACTGCGTCCATGCTTAAGTCCACCCCTTGATCACAAGCCCATCTATGTGTTGCATTTCTTCCCTGATGACCTGAGGCATCATGGGCCCACTAAGCAAGAAATAATTGCCTGGTGTCCTGGCTTAAGGACTTAACCCTTTGGCTTTCCGGGGCCCTTCCTCGAGGTGAGACTTCTGGTCTGGCAGCCACTCAGCAGCTGGGTTAGTGGCTTCAGAGATGGGATGAGGAGCATTTCCTCCAGTGTGCCAGTGATTGGCAGTCTCTATGGGGCTGGGATGCAGGCTCTACAGGATGGGGTGTGCAGAGCAGGGCATTGCCTCACCAGGGCAAGACCCAACTGTGGTTTGTCGAGGCTGGGAGTGTCCCACTTCAGGGACAGAAAGATGAGCAGGCACACAGCAGCATGAGGGAACAACTTTTCTTCACTTTATTCAAAAATCTGACTTTATTATATACATTTGTACAGAGGTCAAGCGATTGGCTACTTCAGGTTGCCACTTCTCAGCCTGGATGGTGGACATCCCCATCAATCATTTCTTCTGTCAGAGGAGAAGTATGTAAACATTCTGAAAATAGACATTGTTTACATGAAGCTGCGTGAGAAACGCAGCACAAAGACAGATGGCAGAAAACTCAGAGCAACACCCAACCTGCCCGTTTGCCCACACACATGCCCAAAATGTTTTGAGCAAGCCATCTCCTACAGTCTCTCTCAATACCCAGTCAGGTTCAGTACATCTTCCAGTACAGTCAGCTGTTGGGATCCCCTGTCACCCCAGAAAAGAGATGGATTCTGCCCGTACGTATCTCGGTGGCATCAGGGTACATTGTGCACTGGTGTCAATTAAAGCTTTAAACTCCTGTGGGTCTGGTGTGCCAAGCCATCAGATCCACACAGTTCAAAAGATCTGACTGTCCCTTTCCTCCACCTTGCTGGAGGCAGGACCTCTCCAGTTCTGGTCATTTTATTTGTTGCTCACAAATAAATATGAACTGAAGGCACTTCAAGAGGATTGGAAGCAACATCAGCCTCCTGTTCTGTCTGAGAACTTGTCCACTGGAAACTGGAGTGGTGTTTATCCTTGAAGGATTTCCTGCGATGGTTGTTCTTCCTCTTAACTCATGTAACCATGCTGCTAGGGCCCAAGTGGATTTTCCATTCCACTGCCTCATGTCTGCTTCTTGGTCATGCAAGTAAAACCACAGGTTACCTTGTGATGTGAACCCTCTCTCTCGAGCAGGGGGGTGCTTGCTCCCAATAGCAAGGACTCTGGTCCATACTGGCAGGCCATGGGACATTTCTGCTCTGGCTTGTTCAGGGCTTTCAAATGTGTCTGCCATCTTGGACAGTCTTTCTGCAGCTGAGGTGCAGGCTGATAGGGAGGAAAAAACATGATCTTCAGATTGCCAGAGTCAGGTAGTCACCTTTGTTCTCCTTCTTTCATTGCCATTAAGGTCAATGGCATATCATGATGGTATGCTCTGCACAAACTTCTACCACATGGACTGTGTACACTGGACCTCATCTGGAGCTACAGAGGACTGCTCTTTATTTGAATCCCTGTAAATTAACTCTAGCACAGCTAATGCTCTCAGATACTGGATGCTTTTCTCCATGGCATTCCACCTGCTTGGAGGCACTATTAGATCATGCTTGAGAGAATACCCTTCACTCTGCTTGATAGGAGTTACTTCCAGAGGCTGGGAGTTTCTGTCCTCTTCCCAATACCTACAATCTGTTAAAGAGACTGCAGTTGCTTGGCTTCATTACCATCTAGTTTCATACTGTGGGACATGATGTCCCAGGATAGGAGCAGCCAGGGGCTCTCATGGCTGGTGACTGAATTATTTTTGCTCATCTGGTGTAGTGGTCAGATGCCAGGCACCCACCAAAGCCGCTCTCTCACTGTTCTCTGCAGCTGGATGTGGGAGAGAAAATACAATGAAGGGTTCATGTGTTGAGGTAAGGAATGGGAGGGATCATTCATCAAATACTGTCATGGGCAAAACAGGTACTCCCCAATGCATATCAACTTAGAGACATGCATTGAATTTATTACTAACAAAATCAGAGGAGGATAATGAGAAATAGAATAAGAACTTTGAAAACATATTCCCCTTCTTAGAAATGAACCAATTTTTTAGGTACAATTAAATGGGGACAAAGTTTTATCGAAGCAAAAGAAAACTGTTTATTAGTAACGATTTAACTGAGCCAGGTGCACCTCTTTCCCCAAGAGCTGAATACACACACCTCCAACAAAATGGCTACAAAAATATACCCTTTTCCCATCCAGGGGGTGGTCTCTGACATGTTCCCATTGGATGGCTGCTCTGGAATGTACATTCTGTCCTGATGGCCTACTTTTCTGTCCCCTCCCTTCTCATCCTACTTCCTTTTGGTCAGGTATTCAACTCTGCCCCTCTCCCAGCTCACAGCAACATCCAGCAAACCAACCAGGATAAATCCAAACTACAAACAGCAACACACAGAACCAACAACTTTTAACTCTTTCACTTAACAACCTTTTGTCTTCAGCAAAATATTACCTCATCTCTCACATTTTACCCCTCCCTTCTTCCCACCGACAGCACAGGGAGATGGGGAATGGGGGTTTTGCTCAGTTCATCACCTGTGGTTTCTCCCACTGCACAGGGAGAGTTGTTCCCCTGCTGCACTGTGGGGTCCCTCCCACAGGAGACCATTCTTCACTAACTTTTCCAGCATGAGTCTATCTCACGAGCTGCAGTCCTCCCCAAACTGCTGCAATGTGAGTCCATCCCACGGGAAACAGTCCATCCCCAAGCTGCTGCAGTGTGGGTCACTCTTCCATGGGACAGGCTGCTCCAGTATAGGAGAAGGGCCCCTTTCTCCACAGGTCTCTCATGGGCTCACAGCCTCTTCTCAGGCACCCACCTGCTCCAGTGTGGGGCTCCCCCACAGGCTGCAGGTGGATCTCTGCATCCCCATGGATCTCCATGGGCTGCAGGGGCAGAGCAGCTTCACCATGGCCATCACCACGGGCTGCAGAGGAATCCCAGCTCTGGTGCCTGGAGCACTTCCTCCCCCTCCTTCTGCCCTGACCTTGGTGTCTGCAGAGCTTTTCTTACATGTTCTCACTCCACCCTTTTCCAGCCACAATTTCAACTGCGCGACAGCTTTTTATTTATCTTTCTTCTTAAATATGTTGTCTCAGAGGCATTACCAGCATTTCTAATTGATCCAGCCTTGGCCAGTGGCACATCCATATTTGGAGCTTCCAGGGATTGGCTCTGCTGGACATGGAGAAAGCTTCTGGCAACTTCTCACAGAAACTGCCCTTGTAGCCCCCTCCAAAACACAGGCCATGCAAACCCAGTACACATGGGAATAGGGATAAGGTGATTATCTCTGGCCATGCCCCTTCCTCCTGTTGTGAGGGCTCTACTTCTTTATCTCTCACTAAATGAGCTGATTTCATCTTGGATTTTTTCTTCTGTATAGGGGCAACTACTAGTGGCACAGGTGGTTCCTCTGGTTCAACTGCAAATCAGGCCACAGTGCCTGTAGGTCTGTTTTCCTCCTCTTTTCCCTGAGGGTGCTGCCTAGTATTGAACTGTGTCCAGTAAAGAGTAGCCAGGGCCCAGCACACTGCAATAAGTTGCCCCTTTCTCGAGTTGCCACAGCATGCTCCTTGCAAATATTCTGTCACTTTAACAGGGTCCTGTAGTTGTTCAGGGATGGACTTCCAAACCATTGGAGCAGAAATTTTAAAAAAGCCATGCTAGTTTATTTTTTGCCACATTTCAAAACTATTGGAGCAGAAAACTTAAAAAAAAAAGGGTTTATTTTTTGCCACATTTCATGCCACTCATAACTATCCACCCTTGGGGCATATCTCTGAATGAACTTCCTAGAAATCACTTTCTTGACTCTAAACATGGTATGGACTGAGGAGACCACCAAGACTTAGCAACAGAACATGCTTTCTTTAACATCCAAGGAAAATTTGAAATCCTCAAAAGCTGTTGCAACAGCTGAAGGAGGAGAAGGAGGTAAAAGACTAGAGAAAATCATCCTCCCTTGTTCCTCCTACAGACTGAGTATGATAGTTAAGACTCTCAAAGACAGTGCCCAAAGTAAAGGTAGCATGGCAGCAGTGAATACACTTTTGAAATTACCCTCATTGCCCTTGATCAGTCATAGACTGATATGCGATAGCACAGCATAAAAGCAGCCCCAGTTTCTTTCCCTGGTCTGAAAAAGACCATCACAAGGAGCACATATAGGAATTTCGGGGCATGTGGGAATACGAGGTTAGGTACCACAACCACATGAACAGACCATGCAACATTGTGACCAGCAGCTCTGGAGTTAATGCAACTAATGCTTAAGATTGAATTTTTTCCCAAGCTGCTCTGGACAGATCTGTTACCTCAACCCTTCATGCCACACACTGGGTGCCAAATAAGGCTGTCCTGTTTTAGGAATGGTATTCCCCAATTTAGTGCTCCCACTGAGACTCTCCAAACCACATGCCACTCACTCGCTCCTCCCTCCCCATAAATGATGGAGAGGAAAATTGGAGGCACAAAAAGCAAAGATCGCAGGTTGAGATAAGAACAACTTACTGGAAACAGCTGTGACATAAGAATTTGACCAATAGTAATGACAGAGAGTACAAGAATCACACAGAACCCCCCCACCAATAGACAATACCCAACCAATCTCTCTGCCACACTACTTGACCAGAAGGGACCCGTTTCTCCCCAGAAGAGGCTCCCTCCCCGAAGCAGTGACATGAGGCATTATGGAATAACCTCCAGGTTCAAATTGTGCCTCCTCCTGGCTACTGCAAAAGTTAATCCTTTCCTGGTTGGAACCAGGACATTGAAGAATGGTGTTTTGTTCAGAAGGTGCAGCCTAGAAGCCAAGCTGGTATCAGAACAATGCAGAATGTTTTTGCCATCACAGCCAATACTAGAGAATGTAAGATGAACCATGCTGGGTCAGTGCATGAGTCCTTGAACACTGTATCCAGCAATGCCAAATACCCTATATTTCATAGGATAGTGGCAGCCTCTGTAGTACATCCACTCATTTCTGTGGTGTGGAAGTTAGGAAAAGGAAGCCTCTTCCCTATCTCATTAAATGCAAAAATACATGTGTATATGGATAGTGGCTCATTTTACAGTGTTGAACCATCAGAGATATATGTGGAAATATACTTTTTCCTGTCATAGATTTTTGGTTTGAGTTTTTGTTTTGTCTGGAGCTTTTCCCTTTTCAGAATTGTGAATTTGCTTCATTTGAAGAGTTGGTTTTGTAAGCTTTAGCATATGTAATTTGATCATGTAACTAAATTCTAAAAATGGGAGGTTTCTTTTGCATGCCTGGTTCATGATAATGAATTTTTTTGTCAAAGCCCATGGAATTTATAAAGTGTGCAGTTGTTGGAAGTGACTTTGAAAAGGCTGCTAGAATTCAAGAAATAGTGTCAGATGTTCTGTTGGTATAAGCAGCGTAGTTGAATTACTTTTGCTTACATCAGATACCACCAGTTGTGGATTTGACCTAACACTGTTTTTGTCTAAAATGTACATTCAGCTTTCTTTTGGTCTTCATTTTTGAAATGTCATTTTTGCTTCATTCATTTGAATGTCTCTTAATGAAAGAAACAGTAATAGCCTCAGCCTCACTGTACTAGAGTTAAGCTGCTAATAGGAATTCAGTTTTCCTGAATTCCATTTGTTACCTGCCTGCAGATGAATTCCGATGAAAAGAAATTCAATCAATGAAGTTTTCACTGCTCACTTTCACATCTTGTCAGATTGCGTGTGTCTCCTAGTAATGGTTTATTTTCATAGAACCGATGCACAATTTATGTGACTGTTTTGGGTCTTTCTTGCCTACAGTATGTGGTTACTGTAAAATGATTAGTTGTGTTTGCCCTGGGGTTTTTTTTTCATACTTTGATTCTAGATGCTTTTGTAGAAACTGTTTTCAAAGGGTCTTATCTTGAGCCAAAAAATATAATCCTTTTCATCCATGAACTAGACTACTACTTTTTACTTGGCCCTAATACAAAGCAAGGAATTTGGTACAGAATCTTGATTATTAACATCTATCAGCTGTGTATGTAACTGATGGTTTTACATCATCTTAGCATGCTTTTTAACACCTCACTTGAATAAGCCTGGTATTGATGTGAAACTCTGCCACTGCTGGGTGGCTGAGCCAAGGTGGAGCAGTGAACAGAATCTCTGTGGGAAATGGCTCAGTGGCCTGTCAGGTGCATATCACAGGTCTCTTCACCATTTCAGCCTAGAAAGCTCTTTGTGTTTCAGACTTTAAAAGCCGATTTCTTTACAGGTTAACTTTCTCAGGCATATTTACTAAAGGAGAAGACTACTGCATTTTCAAACAGCTAGCTTGTTTCATGTTTCCTGAATGACCCAAAATGATTTTTAAATTGTTAGCATGTATTTGTATTCTGGTCCAGATGATAACCATAGTTTTGTCTTTTCATTGAAGAACGTATACATTCTGTTCTGTTACAATGTATTTTTTGAATTTTTTTAAAAAATCAATAAATACTCATATGATGTTTCATTTGTAAATGTAAACAATGTTATTTCCTTATTTGAATGGTTTTCTTGAACTGCTTTAGCTGCAGGGGACACGTCTTTAAAACACCTTTATTTAACTTAAGTTCTTCTAAACTGTTTGCATATGATCTCAGCCATGTTCTGTTGTAAGCCCTTAATATTAAGTTATTGGGACCAATGTATAGTTAAATAGTAAAAATTTGCATTTTAATTCCTTATGATTTATTATTCTAAAGATATTTGTAATTGATAAGCAGCAGCTCAGTGTCACTGAAGAACAGGTGTTTAGCTTGGATACTTTCAAAGGTCAGGCTTCAAATTACCTGTGATTATTAAACACAAATTCTTCAAGCAAGCCTTTACAAACTCTGCATAAAGCATTTTAGTGCTTGCTTCATATTTATGAATACTATCTACCCAGTTAATTGTTTTGCAGACTTTGCCTGGAAATGGTTTAAAGGAAAATCCAGCTTTGGTAAAATTGTTATTTTTAAGTGACTATGTGGTATTTTGGCCATTGTTTTGTAACCAGGCTAGGAAAGTTACAGTTATTTCTGCTGACCATTTAAGTGCAGTAAATTATTCAGAGAATTTGTTTAAATGGAAACATTTAGAGAAGCTGTTTACACACGTATAACTTGAGCCGACAGTTTTTACTGAAGCAAAATGCAAGTTGCAGGTAGTCCAGTAGGAAATTCCACTGTGAATTTCCACAAAGCAAAGATCATAAAAAATGTAAAACACCAGGATTGAGTGCCCACAATCAGTCCCAATACGTGGCTGTAGGCATATTTGGCTTGCTACATTGGCAGGGCTTGGATGTCTTAACTTTTCCTCCATAGTGGCTCCATAACAAAACCTCACACAGGATATAGTTTCTATGTGATGTTCTCCTTAGATTGCAATGGTTACACAATTTTCTTTTCCCCTTCACATTTGTTTACTCATTAGCTGTTCCATTTTATACATGGATATACTTAAATGTTTTATTGTGTGGCATTTCTAAATGTTTCTCCTTTCCCCAATGGCACACATTTCAAAATGATTGCACACACAGGAGAGGGTCCTGCTGGATGCTCTAGAGTCAGGTTTACTTGTGGCTCATACATTCCAGTGCATGGGTTTGAATTATTGGCAGGACTAGACTCAAATTCAATTTCTACACTTATATTAGGGTTGACACTGAGCTCAAACCTTTCCCTACAATGGCCTTAAACAAAACAAAACACTTTGTGGAGGTTGGATTTGGAAATCAGTGTAGGAGTGCTTGGATCTCACTGCTGAGGTATGCATGTGAGGAGAATTTCAGGGAAATTCAACCCTCAGTGGATTTCAAGGAAAGAGCTGTAGTTTTGGTCTGATCTGTACATAATTGATGACTTCTCTGAGCAGGTCAGATTTTAGAAAGCACCTAAATACTATTTTCAAACTTGACACAGGCCCTATGGATGCTAATAGGAAGTAATTTAAAGCTGTCAACTCATCTCAAAAGGTAGAAGCTGCTTGGGATTTTCATAAACACCTGTGCAGATTAAGTACCTAATCTCCACTTGCTAGTCAGGGTACCCTACATATTGCTTTGCAAACTTGGGCTGTTTATTGGCTTTTTGGAGGGAAGGGTTCTATGCACTGAATCTATTATAATAAAGATAGTTTAGTTATAGTGTTAGCTGCCTGAGAGAGTGTATTTTCAAAGCTCCCTACAAATGAATGTATCAAAAGGTATGTTTTAGCAAATCTCCACATAAAGCCAAAGAGAGAAAGTACAGCAAGTGCTAAAAGCAAGAATGTAAATCCAGATGATACCATTCTGTCCTCAAATGTGTTGGCTGTGGACATAGTTTGTGGCCACTGTCAGCTTGGAACTGGAATCCCAGCAAATGGGCTGGTGCTGAAGAATACGGAAGTCTCATCACTTGTTCAAAGTAGAAAACTCAAATAATAATTAAAAGAAGCTTTTGAAATTACAGCATCAGACTTCTTGGCATCATTAATGTAAAACAGATTTAAAAGCTATGTCAGCAAAATGTTTTTAGATAAACGGTTCTTTGAAGATACTATCTCCAAAAATCAGGAAAAATTAGGATATTAAAAAGTGAAGATGCTTGCAGGATTTTGTTAGAGAAGAGTACTTTTGAAATAAGACTGTTAAAGACAATATTTATTTGCCCACATTTGGAGCCAAGATCCCCTATAATTCTATGTACGTAGCCATACATCTAGCCCTTTCCCTCCCCACACCCTCAGAACCACTGGAGACTTCTTTCCCAGCAGGAATGACCAGACTGCAAATATTAATGAAATTATTTTAAAATAGCAGTGTACAGTCATGCCCAGAGGGAGCTGTGATCAGCTGATTTGCCTTAGTTTTAACACTCAAAGGGTTATTATTGAATTTATATTTAAAATTGGGAATTATTGAATTTATATTAAAAATATAGTGATTACTTACTCTTTAATCCCCTTCAAGTAGCTTGAGAGTGACTGTACTGCCATATATTATCAATACCTGCTTCTGTAAAACAAGCAGTGGAGTTGAGCTTTTGTTTCCTGTCCTGGTGACTGAGATCTTAGTCAGGTGTACCATCACTGTTTCTGCTCATTGCTCAGAGCAGTTTTTGTAAAACGATGTGTGGAATGATGTTGTGCTCTGTCTTCACCAGAAGTATTAAAGCCTGGCTTCTGGCGGAAGGGTATTATCTCCTGTGTCCTTGTACTGTGCCATGCTCAATGGCCAGTACAATAATCTCAACAGCAATGTTTGTCTCTTACCCTCAGGGAGTATAAATACCTTTAGAAATGGTTGACAAAGCCCTCATTATCTCAGTTTCTGTGTCTTCTGAAAGCTGTGGGGTTTTTTTCTAATGGGAAGTTTGCACTTTCACCAATTACCAAACTCTTGCCTGATGTTCTGATTACTATAGGCTTTTGTTGTGGGTTAACTCTAGTGGGCAGCTTAAGCCCCACACAGCTGCTCACTCTCTCCCCCCTGCTGGGATAAGGGAAAGAATCAGAAGGGCATGAGTGATAAAACTCAGGAGTTGAGATGAAGACAAAAAGTGTGTGTGCAAGCAAAGCAAAACAAGGAATTCATTCACCATGTCCTGTGGGCAGGCAGATGTTTGGCCATCTCCTGAAAGCAAGGCTCCATCACGTGTGACGGTGACTTGGGAACAAAAGTGCCATAATGTCAAATATCCCCCCTCCTCATCTCCACAGTTTTTATCACTGAGCAGGATGTCATAGGAGTGGGATATCCCTTTGGTCAGTTGGGGTCAGCTGTCCTGGCCCTCTGTCCTCCCAACTCTTTGTGCACCCCCAGACTCCTCCTCACTGATGGGATGGGGTGAGGAGCAGAAAAGGCCTTGATGCCGTGCAAACCCTGCTCAGCAACAGCTAAAATACCAGTGTGTTATCAACGGTGTTTTGGTCACAAATCCAAAACCTAGCACTATATGTGCTTTTATGAAGCAAAATAGCTCCATCCCAGACAAAACCAGTGTAATCTCCACCCTTTATTCTATACTGTTGACACTGTGCTCAGGTCCCACATTATCTGGTAGATTCTCCCTCATTAACCACCTCCTCTTTCCCATTCAGGGATATATACACAGAAATCATTACCTTAGTCTGTGGATCACCCCTTTAAAAGTCCATTGAGTCCATTTAGTCCATGTGTATTCAATCTGTTATTCAATATGTATTCAATCAGTTCACTCAGGACAGGAGAGGTGGTGTAATGCATGGAGTTACTGGGCACCAAAGACAGCTCAGGTTGTCCTCCATTGGTTCAGAAGGTTCCTGCTGTGCTAATTTCCATAGCATGCAACTCACATCCTGAGTTACAGCAGTTTAAAGGTATTCCCGTGACAGTCTCCACCTCTGCTTCCTTTGGGCCAGGTTATAGGGTTTAACAACAGAACATAGTAAGGTTTGCACCAAGCTCCTCCCTTTGCTCCTAGCCTGGCTAGCAACAGGGGTTCCTGCTATAGTAATTCCCGTGACATGCAACTCAGATTCTGGGTTACAACAATTTAAAGGTGTTTCCATTACAATCTTCAAGCCTCATCCCTTTGGACCAGACCATAGGATTTAGTACTGCAGTGAACTCCTCGCCTTGTCCCTCCTCCAGTGTGAGATTACACATAGGCCCACAGTCCATGTGGGGCAATGTGGACTCGTCTACACACCACCCATCCTTTAGGGGTGTAGCTGCTCCAGAATAACATCCATAGGCCACTCTCCCTTCAGGGGAGTACCTGCTCTAGTATAGATGTCTCCATGGCCATGTATGTTTTTGGTTGTACTGTCATGATTTTAGCCACAGTCACAGTCCTGTGACATTGAGTTCCAGCCTGTCCAGCACAGGAGTGGCAGCAGTGCCCTGGCTGTCTGCCAGCCCATTCCTGTTATCAGTGTGTTCCCAGGCAGAGCAGAATAGGATGATAAGGAGAACAAGAAACAGCAGAAGCTAAAATCAGTCACTAGTGAGCACTAGTTACTAATCTACATTGAGGCAAGCAAGCCCCATAGCAAGCACAGGAGCCTGATAATTATTACCTAAACAGATACAAATTTGGTATAGCATACTCTGATCAAATCAGTTCTTATCTCTAACTCCTTGTGCCTCACACTGGGTACCAGGAGCGATTGTTACAGGTATACCCAGGTGGGCAGCTCAGCTCCATGCAGCTGCTCTTACTTCCTTTCAGTGGGATGTGGGAGAACAACCAGAAGGGTTAAAGTGCAAAAACTCAAGGGATGAGATATAGACTGTTTTACAGGGAAAACAAAAGCCACACATGCAAATAAAGCAAAACATTCATCACTTCCCCTGTGCAGACAGGTGTTCAGCCATCCCCAGGAAAGCAGGGCTCCCCATCACACGTAAGTGACTTGTGAAGACAAACACCATCACTCCAAACACCCCCCACCCTCCTTGTTCCCTCAGGTTTGTATGCTGAGCGTGACACCATATGGTGTGGGATATCCCTTTGCTCAGTTGGGGTCAGCTGTCCTGGGTGTGTCCCCTCTTGGCTTCTTACCCATCCCCAGCCGTCTTGTTAGTGGGGTGGTGTGAGAAGCAGAAAAGCCCTTGATGATGCCATGTGAGCACTGCTCAGCAATAAGTATCGGTGTGTTACCCACACTTTTGGTCACAAAGCCAAAACATAACACTAAACAAGCTACTATGAAGCAAAGTAGCTCCATCCCAGTCAAAACTGGTACAGCTTTGTATGCTTCAGTAACATCTTTGCCACTGTGTGCCTCTGGGCAGAAGTCAGGAAGTAGGAAAGCTGCTTTCATCCATGTGAACTTACAGTCATTGTGCTTGGAAGAAGACTTACGCCTTTTTATCAGGTTATTTCCTACAAAACTTACCCATTTATTCAAGACAACTATTTTTTGTCGTATTTAAAGGAAAAAAAAACTTTTCTCCAAGAATGACAGCAAGTCAGGCAGGATTTTATTGAGAGTTTTAGGGACATCTCTGATTTGCACAACTCCAGGCTCCCTGATAATTGAGAGTCTTTACCTGGCTTTCAGAAACTTGCAGGTGTCCTGCTACTGAAAATCAACTTGACATCACATGTCTGTGTTATGTAGGAATGGACTTCTAGGTCTTCAAACGTTGATTTATACATGACTAGCCACAGGAAAGAAAATATGTTGGGAATGTGAAATAGAGGGAGAGACAAAACAGAACAAGATGATAGCAAGAATTGATCTTCAGAGAGAGCCTCATGTAAAAATCAAAGCACCTGGACTTCATTGCATTCTGGTTTATAGGTTTTCTTAATCACCTAACTTCTGAGGGAAGGCAGGCAGTACCACAGCTGATGGCAGTGACCCAAGGTAGTTCTACAAGAAGTGGTTTTATAGTTTCCATTTATTTCAGAAATTATTCTGTAGACTACAGACCATCTAGTTCATATTATCCTATTTTTGACCTTAAAGGAAGTCAAAATGGTGGTAGCATTTTGCAAAAAAAATAAACATAAAAATCATTCTCATATGAGTTCCCCTAAGGAAAGGTATGCAATATGGAAACGTAGCCTATTTATTCACAGAGCATACTGCAGGAGGTAGTATTTGCTGCAGCAAGAGTCTTTCCAAATTGACTCACGACTATGTAGAATTAAGAAAACAAATGCAAATCTAGCACAAGCTATCCAACTAGCTGGCTTCTGGCCAGAATTCTGTCTAAACTAGCTTTCTTCTGTTCTGGCCATCGTTGCTTCTCTCCCTGTTTCAAGCCCTTTATTCAAGCACTGCTCAAGTTTTGCTCTTCTTGTCTCGAGAAACAGCCAGGTGCCTCTTTTTTTGTTTCAATTTCTGAAAGGAAAGAAGGTAAACAGAGAATAACTGGCTGCTGGTAGTGTGTGGGTCCTCAGGTGTGGTGCAGATATCACCTCGGTAACATTTTAGCTTGTCAGCTTGGCATCTTGCAAATAATAGTTTGAAATCCTCCCACATATCCTTGTATGTAACTTGGTCTGTGGAAAAAATGTGAGTTATATTTTGATAGCCAATTTTAGAATTTAGGGGATTTATGTATGAGAAAGTTTAAAAGCTATCAGGATCTCTCAAAATACTGCAGCCAGCACCAAACACACCGGACTGCATTCTCTGCCAAAATCTTTCTCAGTAAATCCTAATGTGACTTGATAACTTAGCTACAGACCTTGGCTTGGAATAGAGCCCAAACTTTGAAAGACTGGAAGTTTCAGTTGGCAAAAAAGTGAAGGTGCAGTGGTGAATTCATAGCAGACTGGGGTTTAGTTTTAATTATAGTAAGGGAATTCAGTTCTGAGGAAAAAACCCTTAAAAAGAGAAGCAACAAGAAAAGGTGGAGAAGAAAGGAGACAAGTTAGAGTTTATTCCCGTCTCTGTGACTGAAGCTGAGGCTTTCAGAGGAGGTTTATTTGGCTGTCTTCTCCTTCAGCCTCATTCAAAACTGAAAGCACAATGGAGCAGGGTAATTTTTGGAAGTGAAATGGTTGTTTCTTGTTTTAATTAAAGAAGGGTGTTTTTTTATGCATACTGCCCCTTTTCTAGGTTAGTGCACAACATCAGAGTTTGTACCAGCATCAGATTTCTTAGCCAATTCATGCAGCTGATTTTCTATTCACAGTTTCACAGTGATCCTATTCTCCATTAACGCAGCATTTGGGGCTTTCACACGAGGTTTGTAAACAGAAAATCATTAATGTTTGCTTCCCTCTTCACTTCAGTGACAGCCTTCATCCTGAAAAAGAGTGTTCCTGAGAACATATTTCCATTCATGCTGTTGCTAGAAAGTTATTTCAAACTCAAGCAATTTTGTCTTTCCAAACTAACCAAGTTCCTCTCTCATGTCATCAGTTGTTCAGGCTGGTAACCCAACACAGGCTCCTCCACTAATGCTCCATACCATGATCATCCTCAGGATATTTTATTAGCAAAACATACCCTCTCACCCCCCTCCTACTTTTTAGGCCATGTCATGAAAGCAGGAGATCTCAGGGTTGCCAGTCTTTTCATGTTTCTTTTGACTGTGAATTATAAAATTAATTAAAGCTCCTCTCTCTGGCAGCACAGTATTTGCCTGTTAGATAGGTGTATGGCAGAAAAGTTGTTTCTGCAAAAACCACGTCAGCTATATTTACATTATTTTGTAGGGCTTTGCATTGTGTTAATTTTTGAACAATTAATTTATTAATTTTTTTATCACGTTTTTATTATTTATTTGGGGGGCCAGGGCTGTATTAAGTGTTTAAACTCACTGTAGTTAAGCTATTCTCTCCTATGTCAACAAAAAAATGCATATCTTATTTATAGATTAGAGGAAGTGAGCAAGGTAACCGGGTAGTTTTCAGTGTGTGATTTTTATTTTTTTTTTTTAAATAGAAAGTCCCATCTCCTGATTTCAGCTTTCCTATCAGACAAACAGGTCTCTTAGCACTTCTCAATGCCAGCCATTGTAAACAGCTGCTCGCTTTGCATGTGCTGCACAGGGACACCGTTTTATAAATACATACCTGGGTTAAGATTTAACAGATGGAAGGTGAGCAATAAGCTCCTTACTGCACTGATTACCCTCTATGCTATGATGGCAGCTGATTTTCTCTTTTGTGAAAGCAAACATCACGTCCAGAGGTCGCACGGAGCTGGGTCTCCCGTGCTTGACTGAGCATAATATATGGCTCGACCTTCCAGTTCTCATGAATCACTGAAACAGGAGCTCTGAATTTAGAGGATATCCAAATAAGCAGGAAAAAAACCCCTGTATAAGCAGATATTTTATATATTCTCTTTGGAAACAGTATCAAATAATTTTTTCCCCTCTTATTTGTACTTTGCTGTTTCTTGTAGATGCCAAGTGTCTGCCTTACTGTAGCTAGGAGCGTGAAATACTGCCGCAGTAACCTGTGACAATGCCTTTAGTCTGCTTGTTGTTGCCTCTTTATGGCACAGTAATGGTTTATTTGGTAGTCTAAACCCTAGGACTGTATTTTAATGAAGATTTAAGGCTATGATACAGCTGCTCTTCAAACTGTGTGAGAGAGGCATGTTGGAATAGCTCAAGATTTACAGCTGCACTGTCAGTCCTTAAGCTACCAAGTGTCTTTACCCTTTGGCGCAGTAGCTACGGTGGAAACTGTACCCACTGCTGTGAGGCAGACACGGCGATTAATGAACCTGAGGCGCGCTAATCAAACATATGTTTTCTTGGCACAATGATTGTGTTATATATCACATCCCAATGTACAGGCCTTTATCTTTCCTTAATGATCTAGCAAGGGGGCTTTTTAAAATGTGGGTGTTTCTCATGCGCTCCTTAGATTTGTTCCACAGGGGGTGGCCGTTAAGAACATCTGACGGGCATGCAGTTAGCCAGCGCCCTGCTGAGATTAGTAAAATACTATATTTAGTAATCGCACTACATCAAGGAACTCCAGCATTGCAGGAAACAGTTTGATTCAATGCTTTTTTTTCCCCGATTTTTTTTTTTTTTTTTTTTTATTGTATGCCTTATTATTTCATCTGGGATTTTTTTTTTTTCTAACTTGTGCTTGGGTTTTGTGTCTATTTTACAACTTTTTTTAAAAGATTTGTTTAGACAATGGGATTTTTTCCCCAAATTTTTGGTTTTGTTTTTACCGGGGAAAAAAAAAGGGAATTGTAAAACAGGTTGTAAGAATGAAAAGTGGCATTTGGAATCTCTCTCATACTGCTCTGTGTCTGAAGAAACTGATGTAATATTTGTTAGGAAACCTCTATGGGTGATACGTAATACAAGGATTCATGCTTTTAAGTACTAGAATATTATATGGTAAAAGATCCTAAAATTTGCTTTGAGAAAATGGTGGAAATGAGCAAGTATATTAAATTTATTTTTGTGCCAGCAGTATTTCTTCACCACTAAATAAGCATGAAACAGGCTTGGAACTCAAACAGGTTTGTTTCGTTTTTTCTTTAATAGTTGATGTGACTAACTGTAGATGAACAACATAAAGTGGAAGATAAAAGACCCATATGGAAAAGACAGCTTTTCACCAGGATGCTAAAGGAAGTAAACCCTTTCATGAGACTCTTGTCAAAATCAAAATTCCTATTTTAACATCCAATTTCTGAGCCCATTCTCGTTTTCTCGTTTTCTCGTTGCTGTAAATCCAAAGCAGCCCATGTAAAATCTTGGAAACTATTCTGTAAGCTCAGAACTAAATCGGGTACTCTCCCTTTAAGGGGCAGATTTAAAGGAATAATATCCTTTTTTCTAACAAAGTAGTCCAGGCTTGTCAATCCAGAAGATTTGTGCTTGCTGAACATAATGGCATTTTATTACCTAGTTTATTTCTGTCTAGCATTCTAAGACTCCTGCTGATGCTTTGACTCAGAGTAGTTTTCAGTTTGGAAACTTGAACTCCAGTGTCACAGATGACTTCTTTCTTTGGATAACTTGTATTTTATTTTTTTTTTAAAAACTATTAAATGTTCAAGAAAGAAGATGTTTGTCCTGACAGAAGTTTCAAACTGTAACATCTAAGCAGCAGTGTGTGAAAAGAGTAGCCTTTAATTTCGCTCCCCTCAGACTCTTGATAGTTAACTCATTTCTAACAGTAGTTTTGGATATTATAGTCAAGCTTAATGATTAAGTCATAGAACAACAGGTCTCTCACCCTCCTCAGCTGTGATTCAGTAAACCACAGCCGTTGTCCAAGCAAAAGAATAGATGTTCAAATTCAGACATTCATGCTGAAGGCCAGCAGACTACGCTGTTCTTGATGTTAGACACATCGTATTATAGAAAATAATTTCTGCAGTTTAACCACTGCCATTTTCTGAGATTGCATATTGATCCAGTTTTTTAAAGCAACTTATTGCAAGATTAATCCTAAAATATTTTTGCAGTTTCCATCAGAACATTTGCAGGTAGGGAGTAATATTATAGTAAAGGTAGATTGAAGATTAAAGATGTCTCTATATAAATATGACAGAAATGGGAAATTTCCTCTTGTGAAGCAGCATTATCATAGAAATACCCTAAAATATAATTTCTATACAGTTTTATGCAGTGTAGTTTACTTTCCCCTGTACAAAATAACGTATTAAGTTAAGAATTCTGGCTATGCCATTCCCCATTCTGTTGTAGCATTGCAAACATTCATTTAATATCTTCCTGTATGTGTAGCTATAAATGCCCATCAAAATATTTGCATCTCTTCAGTAATTTAAAATACTAAAAACAAGGGGTCAAATTTCAGCATAAGTTTTCAAGTGGTTTCAGACCTTCACATAAATTCCTATATACACACTCCAGTGAATGGTGCCCATCCATACATACTCATACCATGCTGCTTGTTCTGACCACAGCAATCTGCAAAATGAATATATACTTCCATGTCATGTGAATAGGGAACATGAAAGCATACATGTGTGAGTAAATCCGTGGCATTGTGAAAAAATATACTTCTAGAATTTATTTCTGTATTTAGATGTTGGGGATGCCCTTTGTGCTTTACGCACTGAGGTTTTGTGCCCTGCCTGCACAGCGCCGTGTAGTGCTGTGTTTGGGATTCTTGAGCTGGCTGTACATGATTTATCTCAGGTGTATGGAGTTACCCAGGAGAAAAGCTGGCAGTGCTGTGTCCTTTTCCCAATAAATGAGCATTTTACTCATTTAGAATTATTGCCAGGATCTTGTTGTGGTGACACCGCTTCGTGCTGTGTAGACAAACCTTCAAGGAGAATTACATGTAAATCAGTCATAATAGTCTGAGGCTGGAGTCTTGCATTTTACTCAGAAACTTGCACAACTCTTGCTAGAGACATCTGTATGCTGGCCATTGTTTTTTAACCAGATCCTAATTCTTTTCCATCAAATCTCTGCTTATATGTTATCTAAATAAAACAATCTGAATTTTAATGAGTAAAATTCATTGTTGTTTAATCCTTAAATGCACTGAGTTAATCTGTGAGTGTCTCTTAATTATAAAAAGTGAAGCCGGGAAATTATGTCCTGGACATAGAGAGTAATTATTTTCATAACTCTTTTGTTTTTACCTCCACAACATATGGAAAGAGAAAATGACCAATTGTGGTTAGGGCAGAGGCCTTAATGATAGGTTATAGTCACAGTACTGCCAGTCAGTGCAGACCAGCTTGGATGAGTCATTTAAAATCTGTCCACAAAGTGTCCTTACCTGCCTAACAGAGGTGTGGTGAGATGGGCTGTAGTTAAGCACTCCTGGCTCTTTAAGGCACAGAGAAACTTTAAAAAGTGTTATTTTTGTCACCATGTATTTCAGAAATGACTTCTCAATAATCACCATCAGAGCATTTGGCCAGCCTTCAGTCATCACTCCTTGATCACAGATACTGACTTGGGTATTTGCTGTGCTGTGCCTTAAAGGATATAATATTCTTGTAAGGGTTTTGTAGACGTTCAGATTCTTCCTACACTTAGTAATAATAGCATGGGAATATAAACTGAAATATTTGCAACATGCTGCTGGCCAAAACCCAAGAAGTATCTGCTGCTATTTGGGCTATTTGATAATTATTTGACTACCATTATTTCTTTCTGAGTGCCTATTTTGGACATTCTGCTCTAATAGGTAAATAAAAAAGCCCCAAATTTTGGCTTGTAGATCAAACTTGAAAGGGAAAGGAATAATGTACTGTGAGAATGTAGCAACTGGACTGATAAACAACAAAACAGGATTACTGGGAAATTGCACATACACATGCCAAATGTAGAAGTCTGAACGTTTCTTCTGACTGCACAAATCTGTAGACGAGAGAGATTTGATGAAAGGACAAAGTTTTATTTGTTCCTATTCAAAGTCCCATCTTTTGTCTTTTATATCACTATTCATATCATTAATATAGAAAGTGGTTTTTTTGGTTCAGCTGAAGAGCTTCAACAGAGCAAGAGATAATTAGAGAACTGTTGTCTGAGAAATTACAAAATAATGGCCTTGATACATTGAGATGAGGCCAAAAGTGCATAATGAAATCCCTTTGGGAAAGTTAAGCCTATAGAGATACCAAAATTCTGAGTTTATTGCAATTTCAATGTGGGACTCTGAAGGGGATATGAGTTAAACCTGCTATTGCAGATAGTAGTGTCGTGACATACTTACAGTTTTTCCTCTGGCTGTCTCCTGTTCTTTCAGCTTGTTAGTCATTCTTTATTCCAGTGGACACTAGTGAATTGTATACTCATAATATTCTGACTAAAACTAAGCCTACAAACATGTTGTACCATTCTGAAAGTGCCATTTTCTCATTTCTACATGCATGCTTTTCTTGGTCACCAGATTTTGTCCCTTTTGCGATGTCATATTTGTAGCACAGAACCATCCTCTTGGTCTTTGCTGCCCCATTTCTCACATCACATTCTCACAGCACATAGCAGAAAATCTACTTTGCAACTAGTTGTGGAAGCTTGATAAGCCTTTGTCATAACAGTAGTCCCTGACATTTAAAGGACTTCAGTTTATATTTGTCAGCCAAATTTCATACCTTCGTACCTCTTTCAATTAATCAAAGTTAAACCATTGTATATGTGAAGGGGCCTCTTGTGGTTTCTAAGTAAGTAGTATGGCTTTTCTGGCAGAGAGCCACAAGCAATTTAGTAGGCACATACTGTGGGGGTTGAGAGGAAGAGAGACAGGAATAATCCAGAAAGCTTTAAGAAGGGCTGAATGAAATCAGTATTTCTATGCACAGTACAAGACTTTTGCATTCTGTATCTTACTTTGGCCACGGTAAAACTGTTTTGGTGTGTTGTCAGTAAAGTAATTCTGAAACAGCACGAACTTGGTTTTCCTCTTACTCAACCAGTTTTGCACTGATTTTGCTTCAGTTGAAGTATTCCCAATTTGCACCTGTGGCAGAGAAGGCACAAGGGGTTTAATATACGGTTTACAATTGTCATATTGTCACTAAACTGTTTCCACAGGAATAAACCTAATGTAGTTCTTAGCTGTCTTCAGAAATAGTAGGATTTATTTTGTAGCCTAAAAGTCAGGATGAGGCTTTACCATGTACCTTTTGCCTGAGAGCTATACAGCTGTAAATAGATACTAACATAAAAGGTCTGTCTCCAGCAGAGCTGATCTCTCTTTCCAGTTCTGACAGGGGTCACATAGTCAATGTAAATTACCACCATAAACTAAATTCCACCTCTTCTGTAGAACAAAGTGCTTGATCTGCCTGTCTAGAAGTCAGGAGCTATGCAGAGAACTGTAATATTTCAACAATTCAGCATGAGTGGCAACCTGTTCTTAATAATGAAACACTTACCAGCATTTAATTTCATTTTGTTTCATCATGTTAAAATCCATCCTTTCTTCAGGGGATTTAAAAAACAGCTGAATGGAACCTGAGGACAAAGAGAGTAATTCAAGTAGAAGCACTATCTTCCTCTGTATTTCATGCAAGTTCAGGTTCAACATGCACATCTTGATGCCCATAGGGAAGGAGTGATTCCTAGAAAAGGATAGTCTAGACATCTCAAGAAGAAAGTGATTTCTCTATTTTATCTGTCATTTTGATTTAATTGAAATATGTACCATAGCAGTAATGTCAAAAGAGTTAGGGGATTTTACTAGAAATGAAATTACAATCAAAAAATTTAAACTATTATTGGCAAATTTTTGAAGGAGTTAATGATTTACTTGGGTGTTTTATAACTAAGTTACAATATGCTGTTAAAAATGACATGGAGATTGGAAACTTGAAACTAGATTCTTATATAGATACAGCATCTTGAATTCAGTCTGAAAGATGTCAGAATCTCAAAAATTCAGCACTTCAAAAATTTTGCAACAGGCATATCATGGAAAATTTGGCCCCAGTTCAGCATGTGACTATCTAGACTATTTTACATGCTCCTTTTTTGATATTAAAGATGAATTCAATGTAAATGTCTGGAATTCTTCTTACAAGCTTGTTGGAAAGGGACAGTATTTTAGCATGACTCCCTTGTGCAAACCTGGTGTTTAGCAGATTACGTATGTTATTCTGTTATAGGTACACTACAGTGATAGACAAAATGGCAAAGAGTGTATGACCTGTTTGACACTGTCTCCTGTGCAGATGACTTTCCAAGGTATCGGAAGCTCCATTGAAGCCAGCCATGACCAGGTATAATACCTTCACCCCACACTATTAATTTCATTAATATCTGGTAAGGCCAGAACGTCAGCATTCGTAAATTTAAAATTTCTACACATCTTGTGCTTTCCGTATGACATGTTCTTGTCACAGGGATTTGCCTCTCTTGCCCTACCGAAATCCTGATTAGATCTAAAGAGTGAAATGAAAAGGAGACAAAATTATATTGCCTTTTATGTATTTTTAAGACATATTAGGAAAGCCTGAAGAGCTTGCTTTGGTTTTAAAGTCAAATGTTAGGTTTCTGCAAAGGTTTTATTTGCTTTTATGTGTGTATCAGGTCTTGTCTATCCTATTTTTGCTAGAAGATTATGAGTAGTTGGAAAAGCAGAGAGATGAAGCCATCATCTCTAGCCAGCATCTGTCACAAGAAACTGACATTTGAGACGGGAAAGGGATTTTTAATCAAGACTGTGTAAAACTCCCATTTTGTTTGGCTGTTGCTAAAAAATTTAATTCAAGCTTCTGGCAAAAAGCCAGAAGAAAAAAAAGAAGGTTCAATGTTAATCATTTATCACCCTGTTGCTTCAGATGGGAACTGAGGGGGACTTCCCATTCTTCTTGTCTTGTCCTCCAACACCCGTATGTATAAAAGCATGACAAGACTTTGATACTCTGAAAATATTAAAAGCAAAAAGGAAACAAGCAGAAGAAAACATTAAACCAAACCTTGCACCTTTCATATCTTCAGTAGATTAGAAAAAATTACCACGTTTACTTGCTTTTGCAGCTTATCTTTAAATGGTACTGTGTTCACATTTGCTGTACATTTTCCAGGGTGTATGCAAGATTCTCTAAGAATAAAAAGGAAAGCCGTGTTAAGAATTAGCAGAATTAGTTACTTTTGGGGAAAAGTTTCAGATGCTCTTAGCCATGTTTTTGTTTGGCGTGTTTTTTATTGAAAGTTCCTAAGTTAGTTGTTAACATAAACTAAGCCCATTAGTTATTTACATGGTAACATGAGGATACTTCCTGCCCTTAAGTGTTTGGTGTTTTACAGTAATGGAGAGCTGTGGTAAGTCAGACCATACTTTGACATTCAGTTCTCATTTCATCCAGCAACTTGTTTATGCTGCTCTAAAGCTGCTCCATTTTTCTTTCAGTAAAGATAGGCTTTTAAAATATAGTTATAACACAAGTATGGTATTTAGACATTTCAATGAATTTAAGGTGGTCTCTGTCAATTTGGTAACAACTACATTCTGGGCCACCAGCCAGCTTGGCCTTTGTCTTAGCATTTATTTAGGCTAGAGTATGATATGTAAACAGAAAAGAGACTCTGTAAGCAAAAAGCACATTTAAGCCATCTAAATAATTATATATTTAAGACCTCTAGATGAAAATGTTGTGTTGAGGCTGCAAAGTCAAGCACCCACAAATTAGGAAATTCCAGATTATGTGCGGCATTAGTTTCATCCCAAATGTACCCATTCAGTGCTCCAAACAGGATATTCTTCTGAGAAGAAAAGAAATTTGCGTAAAATCACATAGATAAAAGATTGTATCATAGCACATTCACAAATTGGTAGAATTAGGGTTCTTGGGCCATTATGTAGCTGGAATTTCCTCATCTTGTTTCAATTTGAAGTTTAAAAAATGTTCATAATTGGTTTTAGTTACGTAATTTTCCACAGGGTTCTTAAAATGGAAAGAAAAATGTTTTGTTGTTGCATGACGGGTTGGTTGTTGTGTTACTGAACCCACATCACTTGTGCAAAGATTTCATCTGAGCCAAGAGCAAAAGAAAATAATCATCTGAAAGCCAAATCCCAACCAGTGGCTCACAAAAAAGATCCACTCACTGGAGAGGATGCACAGATTTGTGCTCATGCCTTTCCTGACTGTCAAAAGGAGTTTCATTTTCTGGGGACAAGGAATGCTATTGATGGGTTGTGCTTGATAAGAGGGGGTAGCAGGACTAGATTAAAGCATCATTTTCCATCACCTGAATAAATAGAGAAAAATGAATCATTGGCAAGTCAAGTGTATGTCAGGCACTGGAATTAATAATTTAATGAAAAAATTAGGGCTATTAATGAACTAACTAAAAGAAAATTTCCCTTTTCTCTGTTGTTCATGTGTCTTGGTATGTTTCTCCTCGTTTCCTACAATTTTACTCACAGTAGATTGATTTGATGGTTATTATTCTTTTAAAAATAAGAGACAGAAATGCTGCACCTTTGTCAAACTGAACTTAATTTTAAAGTGTCAAATTAAATAAGATATACATAAGATATGCAAGATAGCTGTATGCTATAAAACTTGAATTTTAGAAATTCTTCTTTAACTTTCGTAATCTGTTACTTTTAAATTGTGCCTGTAGTATTTTGTGGCCATTAGGATGGGCTGCTCACCTGGAAGCCTGTGATTTCAGTGGAGGGATGGTGATTTTTGCCTCAGTAGTGAGGCCTGGCATAGTCTGACATCAGGAACTGTTGGCTTCTGTGCTTATGAAGATAATTTTTCACACATTCGTTTTAAATTATTGATTCTATAATTTCTAGAGAATTATTTTTTTTAATGGAACACTTCAGGAATGAGACTCTGGAATATTTTGGGGGAAAAGCAGTGAAAAGTGTTGTGTGAGAGTATCTAATAAAAAAAGCTATATGCAGATTTGTCACTATTTTGTGGCAGAAGAATCACAGTACTGTGGTATGTGGCAGCTGATTAAAAAAAAATAGAAATGAAAAGATAAAAAAAAAGAAAACTGTGTTGCCAATGGCATGTCCAGCACTATAGGATACCTTTTAGATCGGACTCATCTTTATAAGGTGTCTCCCTACTCATATCCAGTGGGAGATTTGTTACCCAGCAGATACCAGAGTGGTTACAATCCTACATAAGTACATTATCTGGCTGTTTCAATAATGTCAAGACTTGACACTGCAGTTTTTCAAGTCTCTTGCTCTTTTCCTGTATTCTGTAGGGAGTTTTCATTCTTTAGATTGGTTTAGCTTGTGATTTTAATGAGTTCAAATATTTTCCCCACATACTTCATCTGAGCAATTTCAGATTAATATAAACATACCATACTGCTGCACTAATTAGTGTGTATTTCGAATGTCTGATTGACAAGGCATATCTCATTTGGTCATGAAGCAGTATTGTGGAAGCAATTACTGACCTTTCATTTTTCTTTTGACAAAAAGAAAAAATGGGAA
Organism: Cyanoderma ruficeps; assembly: GCA_008694505.1. NCBI lineage: Eukaryota > Metazoa > Chordata > Aves > Passeriformes > Timaliidae > Cyanoderma > Cyanoderma ruficeps. The sequence continues at coordinate 1,266,333 of VZDJ01007755.1, forward strand.
ACATTCCTAAAGCAGCACTGTAGTCTATCCTGCCACATATTTTGCTGGGTTTTGCATTCAGGTATGCCAACCTCTTTTATAAAAATTTAATGGGGTTCATAATTTTTTTTTCCTGAATGATTTCTTTCTATTTTTCTGTTTCCCGTTACCTGACTATAACTCTAAAATTCTCTTTCCTTAACAGCAACTATTAATAGCAACTATTCTTTGGAGGCTTTTTCAGTAAAATTTAGTTACAAGTAGCTATTAGTTAAAATGCTCACCACTTTCTATTGGTTTTCTCCATAAAAGCTGAGTTTCTCCTTAATGGTAGTAAAGCCTGTTTTTTTTTACATTGCTGTGGGACTGGAGACTACCTATTCTCAGGGTTTATGATGGACTTCAGGCACATATTGTAAATCTGGGAAATGAATTGAAAGTGGGTGATTTAAAGTAGCAGAAAGGAAGTCCAGATAGTTTTTTTATTTGTGTCAATGAGAAAATTCAACATATGAAAAGTAGGAGACAGAAAAGGTAAAAATTCTTAAAGAGGAGGCTATATAAGCAAAAATAGTTGAAATGAAGCAGAAAATAAGAAAGTGCAGGGAAATGGGGCAGTGAATGTCTGAAGGCCACAGAAGTGGGATAAAGAGAGGAAGTTGGAGCTAAGCAGAAGGGGTGATCAAAAACCCCGCCAAAAAAAAGACGTCTTCTGCACTGCTACATCTCAAAGCACTGAAACCTGAATTTCTTGTTACTGCTACAAATAAATATCTTCCAGTTTTAGTGAACTGTGACACATGAAAGGTTCTTTGAATTCTTGAGTGGGGGCACACTAAGAACTGTAACTTAGAAGATGTAATGCTAGCAACTGAAGGAAATGGAGACTTAAGTTTTCCCTGGCAGACTCCAGTCAATACCTTAAAGTTGTTGTAGATGTACTGCACTCAACAAATATCACTGGGTTCACTATAATGGTAGCTGGGTAAAATTAATGCCCTATGTCAAACAAGACAGCCTGTGACACAGGTTCAATCTAAGAAGTGACATACTTCTGCTATGCCTTGAACAAGTCAATGTCAAACTCAGCTTCCACGTTTACATGTATATTTTAGAAACTTGCAGTGTTACCATCTTTAGTGGCTTTAAAATAATGGTTTTCCTGGATGTTACAGCTCCGAGTGACTGAGTGTTTTGGGGTATCACACTCCTGTGGTTGCCATAGCTGTGAAAGAATAAACATCTTGGGCGCATTCTTAAGGTTTACTGAACAGCAGGCAAATTGAAAGTATGAACATTCATTTTTAAATAAAATTATTTAAAAGTCAGTGCTAGTGATGAGAAAGAACAGCTTGGGCCCATCTTGAGATTTTGAATGCTTGCCATGGAGTAGTCTGCCTGTACAAGTGAATTTTTAACTCCAAGTAACTTAATGTTCGTTGAAGAGTGACCGGTTTTCTACTTGAATTTCAGGAGGCAGATCAAAGAGCTGTGCATTTTCTTAAAGTCTCATTGCTTTAATATTTTTTGGATGATTTTGGAGGCTTTAACCATATGCATGTTTTCTAGAGCTGGCAATACTGTCCATTTGTTTTTTACTGAGTTCAGCTGTTTACTTCACCTAATTGTACTGTTAAAGTTATATCAATGAACATTTTATGCCTATATTTTTATCCTTGCTTTCTTAAAGTTATCCATTATATTTATGTTGTATATTAGAAGGTAATTTTAGAACTCTTTTGCAATGCACAGGATAGAGTACTTTTATTTTGCAGGAAGATACCAATCGTTTATGTTATATTTAATATACTACTAATAACACTTTTATTTTCAAGTATAAAAATAGCCAGAAAGAGAATGAGCAGGGGCAGAAATTGTAGAAGTGGAAGGGCTACTGATAAGATAGACTTGATCAGAGAGCCCAACAGGGATGGGATGCACTGAAAGGAAGATGCCACATTCAGCAGTTTCAGAAATCATTGATGGAAAGCTTGGCAAACAGCAGTGGCGGGCAAACTGAAATGTGGTCTGTATCAAGCCATCATTGCTGGCCTGCAAACAGGTATTTCTATTTCTGGGCAGGGTTAACAGAGATTGGGGATGCTCAGATGTGAGCAGCTCTAGATGGCATTTGAATACAGGAAGGGCAGGAATAGTTCTCAAGGAACTAACTAAGAGATGGGTGACAGGCTCAAGGGAAGGTGCTTGGAGCATTAAGGTTTGAAAAGCACTTTAGATTGTAACAGCAAATGCATCACACATATGAAGCTCCACATCTCTGTTAGGGTCTGAGAATTGCTTGGAGAGCATGCTCAGGAGGCAGCATCTAGGGAATTTACAAAAGGCAAAATAACTAGTCAGTGAGTGTACAGAAGAAAAGAATTTGTTGTCCAGTGCTATAACCAGAAAACCATAAATGGGGTTGTGTTTTTTGTTAAGATACCTTTCCAGGTCAGAAAAACTGACAATTTACCGGACACTACATTAATTCCAAATTAATTAATTTTTTTTTTTTGTGACGAGAAATTGAGATTTTCTAGATGTTGACATTTACTTCACAGTGGGTTTTTATGTCCTGGACATGGTCAAAAAAAATGAAAAAAATGTTAAGGCTTTCTTTAAAAAATACATGTGTCCTTTTTTGTTGTTGTTGTTGTTGTTGTTGTTGTTGTTCCTTAGGTGATGTCATATGCTTCACTTATCAGCTCATTTCTACTTTACTTATTGTTAATGCAGTTATCATTTCTTCAAGGTGGTTTCTTCAATAAGATGATAAAACTTTAGTTTTAATAAGTAAACATTTTCTAGCAGTTTTCCCAAAGTTTGGCAATTCCATTACAGCCCCTTCAGCATCAGGACTTCTACCTGAGCTTACACAAACATCTCACACAACCAGGTCTCCTTTTCCTTCAAGGGGGTCTCACTGCCTGCTGCCCTCTTCTTGACAACTCTATAACCTTCAGGGCTGGGTGAAGCATGACCACAGCTGAATGCCCAATGCTCCAAAAGAGCCAGTTCACATTGGATAGAAATTTAAACTACTTTTGGTATATAGCACCATGTTTCACTCTTCTGTTCTGTCTCGTAGGTTGATGCTGCAGTAAGGAGTCATCCCATCAGGTTTTAGTTAGGCTCACTGGATTGTTGTCTGCTATTTGATATTTTTCCTCATCTGTTGTGCTTCCCATGACTGTGTGTGGAAGTATTGGTACATTCTCTCTGTATTCTTCATCTTCTGTTTTGCATTATGTCAGTCTGGATGTACGTGACAGAACATTTGCTTTTCCCTGGCAGCTGCTAAAGTTTTCCTTGATGAGCCCAAGATCAAATGCTTGTATTTGTTCAGGAAATGTAATCTTTAACTTTCAAAAAGTGGGTTGCTAATTAACTGCTGAATGGGGAAAAAATGCAAACTAAGGCATACCTATCTCCTTGCCAGACTCTTTCAGTCCTCTCATTCAGGGCTTCCTGAGTAGATTCCCAATGTGACTTCTTCTTGCTGAAGATGCATAATAGGATTTTTCAGTGCTCTGTGTATGCATGTTTGTTTACACAGCAATGTCAGCAGGATATGAAATGCTAGTGTTGCAGTCTCTGCCTATCTTACATGCTTGGCACATAACTGTAATGACAAAGAAAGACCATGTATGGTTTTGGGACTGTCTTCCTCTGTTGGAAAAAAGAGAAAAAAGGTGAAATATCCTCCTGATTGCTATTGGTGAGGTTTCACAAGAATGGTGAGGTTCACAGGATCACACAATGGTTGAGGTGGGTAGGGACCTCTGGAAGTCACCTGATCCAAGACCCCTGCTAAAGCAAGGCCACCTGGAACAGGCTGCTAAGGCTGTGTCGAGGCAGCTTTTCAGTATCTCCAAAGTGAGACACTCTGCCTTGGTTGTTCTTTCCTGTTTACTTCCTCTCCAGTTCTGTCTGCTTCCTAAACTGCTGAGCAAGGTAAACATGCTTTTAGCCAGCTCAGTGAGTTGAACTGATCTGCTGGGGCTTAGATGAATGCTAGTGGTGAAACAAGGGAGACATCAGGACTGCCCACCCAAGAGTAGAGGAGAGGGAGCCATCCCTTTCCACAGCAGTAAGATATTGGCTCAGCTTACCCGCCTCCTAAAATTTCATTTAAAGGAGATAAGGCAAAAATTAACTGTACACAGAAGACAATTTCTTGTAGAAATGTTTGTCTTTTTTAGTACCCTTAAAGCTGTTCACTGTGCAGCAGCATTACCTGGCACAAATAGGAGATCAGGAATAGCACATGGAGGGAGAAGAGCAGGGCTGTAGCAGCCCTGACCTGCAGAAGTTAAGGTGTTTTCGAACTGCACACTTAGAAGTTACTTGCATTAAAATACCTTAGCAAGCTTTCAGTGCAGTGTAACATGTGGAAGTGGAGAGAAAAGCATTAACAAGATACAATAAGCCAACCTTCCATGGACCACAGGCCAACTGTTCACTATCCTAAATTTGCAATCTGTTTCTGGTTTGGATGTTTTGCTGTTACTTTAGGCTCAGTTGGACAGTGGTGGAATGTAAAAATCTTGAATTTTCTTGCTGCTGTGGCTGTTAGGAAAGGGAAGAAGCTTAAAAGGGAAAGGTATTGGAGAAGTTTGGAGAAGCTAAAAATGTCAGTTTACTGCCTTGTCACGCTTCAGCAGGAGATTCAGCCCACTTGTATTATCAAGAAATCTGACAGATTTTTCCCCGTCAGAGAAAAACATGGGGAAGACAACAGAGGTAGGTTCTTCTCCTACTCAACAGCTAAAAATGGATAGTCATACACCTACTGGAGGAAAGTTAGTAACGGAGATAGAGGCGAAAATCAAGTGGAAGGAAACCCACCTCCAAGTAACATGTCTTGCAGGTGGGATTGACAAAGATCTAGATTTTTCATTTTAACTTCTGACAGGCAGCATTTTAATTTTAATACTTTTGTCCATTTTAATTTCTAGGACTGGTAAAACCTTTCAAAATTATGAATTAAAATTAACACACAGTCTAAGCCCACCTTTTGTAGGCACCTCCACTTTAGACAAATACATTAGCAATATATACACTGAACTTTGTTGCCCACCCAGTGCTAGCTAGAGTTGTTCTTTGGCATTTTCCACACACTACTCAAAGTAATGCTATGTCTGTTTGTTGATTTGTGTTTAATCACTTGTCGTTCAGTGAAGTTGCTTAACACCCTAATTATATAATTGGCATTTCAAATTACATTTCCTTAACCATTCTACAAGACAAAATAATGATTTGCACATGTGGCATCTGAAGAACTGTGCTTTTGCCAAAATTCTGTTTGCCACCTAATTATTCCACCTCTCTTGAAATAATATCCCACGGCTGGCATTATGCATGTATCTAGCACAAATGAAATTTCGTAGTTTTTGGTTTGCACAATCGTCATACAACCCCTTGATCTACACAGTGCAGGCAGAAACTAAATTTGATGTCCTACACCCCTTCATTTCAAGGATTCATTTCAAGAAGCCAGAATCTCATAATAAATGTTCTGACAATAGACTTAATGGGAAATAAATGAGGGCAGGAATCGTAAGTAATCAGTAATTAGTAACAGGTAATTTTGTAAGTATGAACACGAGAAAGTTGTGGAGCAATGTTGAGGAGCACTATGATTAAACTCAGTTCCTAGACATATGTGCTTTCTTCCTTGGAGGTTTTTTTGATACCCCATTAAGAAAGAGCTGAAGACTTACCCTGGCTTGATGACTAATGGTTTACCTGAGAAAATGACTTCACTTCTCTTTTTTACCTTCTTGTCATTGATGCCCTGATGGAAAGTGTCAGACATCTTAAGGGGAAAAGGTGTTTATACTCTTTCCTACAGCTCATTTAACATAAAATCCAAGTCCTTCTGTCTGCTTCCAAACTCATTACCCGTACAAGTTTTTTGTAGTCACTCTGGATTTCTAAGATCATTGAGTCAGAACGTGCCACTGTTTGAGACAGGAAGGAGTCGCCAACCAACCTTCTCTTCAAAGCATCAAATGTGCAATGTCCTTACTTGATACAGGAGTTTCTGTATGCCCAGAATCTCTGTATGTACTTGTGTCCTCCATTTTGCAGCCCTTACAGACTGTCTTTGTTCCAATGCTAATGCTTCATTCCAGCACGATCCTTCACATATGCTAAATGTGAGACTGCTTCCAAGTAATTCGCTCTCTCAAGGATCCAGGACCTGAGATAATAAACACTAGAAAGGTGGTATCAAGCAAAACCAAAGCAGTGAACTCCTAAGTTAAACTTTAAATTTTATCAATATTTCTTCATATTCTTTCTTTCTCTTTCCCATCATTAGAGAGAATGTGAGACCTAGTTTTCCCCAGATCCTTACGGCTGTAAAAATAATTGATTTTACAGTCCAAAATCTCCTCTCTCATCCTTTATCCCCTCAAAAAAACCCCCACCAGTTCAAATTGGTCCAAAATAAAGAAAAAAGTGTTTCTAGCCAAAAAAAAATAATTAATTTTGTACTTGGGCATTTGTAGTGAAACTAAGAAAATGGCTGAGATTTACAAAAGTGGTGGGAAAGATGGTGAACTATTTTACCAATAAGCTCAGGGGTTCACACTCTCACGCAAGATGCGGAAGATATAAGTTTTATTCCATGCTTGTCCCCACAGGACCATGAACCCTCTTTATGAACCCTTTTTGGGCTACAGAAAGGCACAACTGGGCAGCCCCAGGAACACAAAGTGGCAACCACAGAGCAGTCCTGTTTTTCCCTGTTTTCACAAAGCAGTGAAGAGTTTGTTCAATAGTGCTGCATGAGCAGAAAAGTTTGGTGGAGTTCTCATTTGATATTAACCCCTTTGATCTGAACCATGAAAAGAAGGATTCTTATCCTCCTGGGAATTAAAGAGGTTAAAACTATGATTTTTCACAATCCAGTACTGACCATCAAGTGAATCTTCCCCTTCAGTTTTCACCACAAGTGGACAAAGCTAAAGAAACTACAACAGATAACTTCTAATTTCTAAAGGTATTTACAGTTTAAAGTGCAGAATATCTGTCCTGAGTCTGGGAGCAGATTTGGCCAAAGCAAAGCTGCTCTTTCCAATGGATAATTGTTTCCTGGAGGAATGTGCTTGCTTTGCTCTAGAGCCAGCTCCATCCCTGCCTCGGGTAGGTATCCAGCTGGTGGCGGCCTTGTTCAAACCTCCAGCCATGTGCTCCTCCTGGGTGGAAATTGCCACATGGACTTGGAGCTGAGACTGCCAGGTCAGGCTGCAAAGGCAATTTAAGGCAGTAGGACATGTTCACATGGAGTCACTGTGCTCCCCAGCAGTACCTAGAAAGTCTTTGTCTTCCTCCCTTGTGTATTTCTTCTAAGCATAACCTGCAGACAAAACAAGATTTATCTTTCCTCAGCATTCAGCTCTTCAGCTGTCTGTGGAAGAGAAACATTTGTTTCAGGATATTTAAAACTTGGTTGCATGGCATGGATTCATAAAGGACATTTTGGCAGCTGCTGTTGCTGAATCTCCTGTATTGGCTGTAGATAAAGTAAGACAAGTGCCAAAGCCTCAAGTCTCTTACGCTGATAGCAGTGGAGCTCTGAGCAGTCCCTGTACCCACCATGCCTCAGCCACTTAGATAAAAATAACACCTTTTGCTGATACTGCTACCAGGTTTATCCCAGTAATGGAAAGATTTTAGATGGTTTGTGAGGTCATAGAACGCCTGTTTAGACATTTCTTCAAAACATTGGGCTGTTCAGCAAGTCAGTGTAATTTCACACTCCCTCCTAAATATTTCCTACTTCAATATTGTTTTGAATAATTGTGGTAGTTTTTTCTAGCATAGCATGCTGTATGAAATTACAAATTGAGGAGATTTTTATGTTGTCATGTTTGATTCAATACTCCATTGTCATTTAGGTTAAGTGATATAATAATACACTATCAGTCATTTAGTGAGGGGCTGGGCATACATGAACCTTTGTGCCTGTGAGTGGGGCTTCCCAGGGTGCCTCAGTTCATCAGTGCAGATAATACTGCAGAACCTGGGGCTTGATTTTGGAATGCCACAAAACATGATCATTCTTTCAAATTAAGTAAAAAGTAAAGGCTCAGTGTATAGAACTTTTTTTTTTTTTTTGGTCATCATGCGTCTGTCCATGTTTGTGAGGAAAATAATAAGGGGAAAAAAAGGATAAAGGAATGTTTGCCATAATTTTATAAGCTGCAAAAGTATTAAGCAAGAAGATGTGGGTTTGAGAGGGAGTTAAGGAAATTAAAAGGAGGCATCAAGCATTGGCTTGATCCAGTAGTGCTTAAAATCCTGTTTGCCCTTACAGAATGAAAACACTAGCAAGGAAGTCTGACATGCTGGCAAAGACACAATTTAGACATGTCAAACTACTTTAAGATAATTTGAAAGTTTCTTGGCCTCATTTAAATAAACTGGATCTTGAGTTTTTTGGAACTCTCCTGATAAGTAACACTTAAAGCCCTTTTGATCAAATACCCTTTCTCAGGCAATTACATGTTCTTAATTTAGAGACCAGTTCAAAAGATTGCTTGTTACCTTCATTTAACAAAGGTTCAAGTGCTGCAGTTTTCTGATCCTTTTAAAAAAGGCAAACAAGGAGAGTTTACACAATAAAAGTTCTTTTTTTATTCTCAATTATTTTGAAATATCTCACAGATTACATCAGTTTCTTCTTTGCATTCATGTTGCAAGATGGCGAGTATTGTATATTGTTAGTGATGCATTAAATTAGTTGTTTACATTATAAAATCTAAACATATTAGAATCTTTTGTGTTTGTCTTCAAAGATTCCTATTCTAATAAAGCTTTCTGAAACAAGTAAGGTTGTCTTTTTTGTTTAGTTTATGCATCAGTGGAGAACCTAAAGATTTGTAGCCTCTAGCCATCTCCGTCTGTGTTTAGTAGAGTGTAAGGAAATTGTGTTTTGGACAATATCTATTATTTTTTTATATAAAAGGGAAAACTATACTTTAAATAATTTTTTTTGCATTTAGAAAAGGTAACACCGGAGACAAATGTAAATGGAAAGAGTTCCAAAGTTCGTGCGGTCCTCTCAAAGAATTTGTTTTGCTGCAACTTTTAACTGGAATAAAAGAAGTATGTATAATGTCCTGAAAAATAAAGATCTTGGTTTACCCCTTCCTATTTTTGATGGCTTTGTTCACTCTTTGGGTCAAAGTGTTTCTGAGTGTTAAGCGATAAGAGACCAACATTCAGCAAAGAACAGTATTTGGGATTTTAAAGAAACTTTGCTGTTTGGACTCTCAGTTCTGCTCTGTAACAAATGTTTTAACAGAGTTGAAATTAAATATGAAAAAGAAAATCAAAAGCTGATAGCTTTAATATAACTGGAGCTGCTTGGTGAAAGTAACTTTCACTTTTGAGGGAAGTTCATGACTGAAGTTTTAGAAGCAAAGCAGCTTCTCAAAGAGTCAGTTGAGCATCATGGCAGTGGATGTCCACACTTACCCCTCGACACAATCCTTTTCAGTGCAATATGTCTTAGTTCTTCGTGTAGAGAAATGACTGCTCTAAGATATATATACACATATATATGCACACTTTGACTTTTTAGGTCATACTGGTCATACTGCATCTGCTTTATGAAACTGTGTTTTAATATGTTTAGACATACATCTTCCTATCCTAACAGTGTTGGCAAGTCATGAGTAAACAGCAAGATTTTATTTACCTGTCAAAGCCCCAAATAACTTGCATTAAACCAATGACCAAATAAAATGTCACAGTTATACTTTATATCATCTGGAAGGAAAAGTAGCAAGCTAAGCGTTAACTTCAGAAGCAGATTATTTTCTGTGTACAAGATATGCCTTTTGCAATAACATGCCAAGAGCGCCTCATATCTCAATAGCCTCCAGAACATACAGCAATATAACAAGCACTGGGTTAGAGTAAAACTTGGGAAATGTGACAAAATAAGCAGTGGAGTGAAGAGAACTGTACTGAAACCAGTTGAAAAAACAGGAAGGACTTGATAAAATTGTGGAAAATCTTAAGGAACATCTAGTTTCTGATCATGACAGTGAGAAAAGAGATAAGGAGTAAACTGCTATTTTTCAATAAGCTTTCAACTTTAGACAAAAAAAGCAAAATTATTAAAAGGTACCAAAGACTTTCAATTAAATAAAAAGTAGCTTTTTAAGTAATGTGTAAATTTTTTTTAAAGAATATATTATTTGCCTGAAAGATTTTTTTTTAAATGAAAAAAAATGAGAAGGTATGAAACAGTCTGATGTAACAGCCTGCCAGAAGTTGTTTCAGAGGTTATCATCACTTGCTGAGTTACTTAGGCAAGATGTGTTCCCTCAGCAGCCTAAGAACAGTGCTACGTGTAACAATGTAGCAGCACTTATCTGAAGAGTTTTAATAAAGTTAGTGGTTAATTATGAGGCTTTAAAAATAATACAGACTGTGATCCAAAGTCTAAAGTACAAATCAAGGCCTTGTGAGAAAAATTAAAGGCTACATTTCAAATATACCCTCTAATTCTGGACTTCTGATTTGAGATACTTTGTGCTGCAGTATTCATAAAAAAGAGCACACACAACACTAGTTTTAAAACACTAGTTCATTAAGAAATTGTGGCCAAATGTCCTGATCCTGTAACATTTCTGTACTCATGTAGGTCTACATATGAGGTGTTGCACTCCTTGAGGTGAGACATGATTGGTCTGTGCAAAGTACAGAGTCAAAAATGCAAGTTCAGCTGGTGTGAGTGGACGTAGATCTGAGGTGAAATACTAAATTCAGCTACATGGTCTGAGTTTAGGATCCCATCTTTGTTTTGGCTGGGCTCTTTTCTAAGTGCTCAAGACTAAACCACCACATGCCTGAACACAGTCATGTTAAGAACTGATGTTCCCATACTTATTCTTTTAAAGCCCAGGGTGCGTGAAAGCTGAAATTTCCAGCTGTCTCATGACTTTTATAGTAGAATGAGTAATTTGTATTTTGAACTCTCTTTTGCTGTTTTTATTTTGTTTTACAAAACATTGTAGCTGGCACTTGCGTACCCATTGCCTCCAGCTGGACAAAAGTGACTGAAGGGGAAAATTTTGTTCGTAGTTGTAGAAAAAGAGGTTGTGAGAAGCATAGAAAAGTAAAGGCTTATTGTTGAAATCACAGGAATTCATGCCCCTTGTCCTGAGAACAGATATGTAGCTGGGTTGTATCTTGAAGATCAGTGTCTTTTTTTGAGCAATTCCTCTTACTTCCCTCCTGGACCTCCCTCTTAAAACCTTGTTCCAGATCACAAATCATTCACAACTGAGAGAGCAGTATCCCAGAGTATCAAAGACTGAGATTTGACTGATGGTTTGGTCATGAATGCAGTTTTTAGGGAGATGGTCTTTATCAGATGGAACAAGGTTCTAGGTTGTATGTAATAAACTTCTGCATTTGCAGTCACGTTCTCCATTTCAAGAAGAAATTAGAAGGTAAACAAGCCAAGTTGCTAGCTAAAAGTGGTATAACCAAGTGCCATGCTTTGGTTTCTGTTATAGTAAGAGACCAGAATGTCTTTTCAGGTTGTGAATTGGACAGTGTAAGTTACTGGTGTAGTGCATTGGCTCTGGAAACTTGCAAAAGACGGTGTTTCAGAGTGTGCATCTGAAGTTTCCATTTCACTCCTTGTCTGGCAGAAGAAAGAAAAATCTCAGTATCACTCTTACTCCTCTATTTTGGGGAAAAGTTGTGCACCTTTCTTCTAATCTCATCTTCCTCTATGTTTTACAAGATCTTGGTTTTGTCTTTGATACACTTAAGGCATCTCCCAGCAAATCTCTCTCATTGTAGGTATTGCAGGTCCACTGTCAGGTTACCCACACCTTTGTCTCCGGAGCAGAATAACTTAAGCTTCTTTAGTCTTGAAATACAGGGAAGATTTTACATCCTTGCCTTATTTTTTTTCCAGAAAACATCTGATCTTCCCATATACCTTTTAAACTTTGGAGCTTAGGGCTAAGTGTGATCAAGTTCTAGACTATCAATGCTATCTCTACTGGTAATGACACTTCCCTGTTTCTTGATATCATTCTGACCATGTGCGGAAGCATTTGCTGTTGTAGCCTTTGCCTCACTTTTGATATCAATTTTTTAATGTTGTCTTTTTCTGGAATAAATTATCTGCATCTGAATGAGATGGAACTTGCATCATTGTGCATTGTGGATTACCCATTGAAAGTTCCATTTTACAATGCTTACATGTCAACATTAGGGGTTTACTCTCTATCTATCAATTCTTACTCTTTGCTTGGGAGAAAGCACAGAATACAGCAAGAATGCCCTATCTGTGTTGAAAGTAGGTCTTTATAAATGAAAAATAAGAGTCAATTTCCCCTAAATTTGATTATTTCATGGATTCCATTCCTTAAGTACTGAAAGTAAAGTTCAAAATGTTAACATGGTGGTATGATTAGGATGCTTTTGATGAATGTGGTTTGTATGAGGCTGGGCTCCCATTCAGAATCAATCAATCAGTGCCCAGTAAGTTTTCTAAGTAAATGTCATTAAAGGTTGCATTTACAGAGAATGTATTTGTGTTCTCTAAAAAATCATCTGGCGTACTCTTTGCATAATATCCTTATGTAGTGTCAAAAATTACAGAGAAAAGAAATCTTAAAAAATCCAAATTTTCCTACAAATGTGCAGGAAGCAGCATCCATCTGAGCAGTGATGTTGAAACCAATCTATTGATGTCAAAATACTTATACAGTGTTGGATAATAAAATTACGACTATGATTAGGAACAGAGTTCTTCCAAATTGCCCCAGAGGGGGGGAAAAAAAAATGTTCTCTGTCTACATAGGAAGTAGTGTATATATTTTATATTCAATATTCATTCTGACAGAAATTGCAAAAAAATTCTACGTTATTACAAAGCACTTGTGTGAGGAGTTAAAATTAATTCACAGGAATAACTTGTATGTAAAGTCACTCACTTACATAGCATTTTCAAGACCTGGCCCAGACTGTAAATTTCTATCAACGTACTTAAAATACCTTGTCAATGTGGTGTTTCCAGTATGAAGTATACTTCAGATACACAATCAAATTATATTTCATGTTTGAAATACATTTTAAATATTTTTCTTTGCTATAAATTTCTCCAGTACAATGTTTTTTCTGCTGAAATCTGAGAAGATCTCTTTAATTGTGTAGTGTTGTGTTTCAGTAATTCAAGTCATGGTGCAGGTGGTACATGCAGTTTACTGATGTTAGAGATAGTATTTAAACAACTCCATGCTCAGAGGTAGTATATCAAAAGTTTTTAAATTGAGGGTGACAGAAACTGGTGCTGCACTTTCATGTTATCCAACAATGTGGAAGAATTTTGACATACAGCTGGAATGATCAAACTACACCAGCTTTACTCTCTAACTTCATTTGATGTGCATTTCAAAGATATTTCAAAATTATTGAGTTGTATACACTCTTACAGCTGGAGAGTTTACCTTCCTTATGGAACATTTTAATGAAGTCTGATACAGGGGAGCTTATGATCTCAAAACATTACATAAAGCTGATATATTTTTTTTGTAAATCTTCTTTTATGTTTAATTTTCAAGTCATGTAGAAGCTGTAATTTCTACAGGAGCTGTTACTATAAAAGTGAGGCATGCTGCTACTAACCAGCCCACATTATTTTGCAAGCACACTTCTTCCATTGATACAGGAAGAGACTGGCCTAGAAATACAGAAAATTGCTTTAGCTAATCAGCATTTTGTGTCCATATAATAGGTAAAATTAGAAAACAAAAGTAGTGATAGGAAGCCCAGAGTAGTTTGGTGATACATTAAAAATTAGATGAGTTGTAGAATAGTTAATGCTTTGTTGCTTTTTGATAGAAAAACCAAGCAAAGTTTCTTTAAATCTGTTTGTTGTTTTGCTTAATGCTGATGAGACTCAAGAGCATAGGGGTAAGCATATATATAAATACTTTTTTACAGGGTAAAAACTGTATGCAACTTAAAATTTTCTGTGAATACTTGCATTTGTTCAGGATTCTGACATCTGGGACCTGTAGGACTCAATTTAATTCTGTAGTTGCCTGAATGTATGTGTCCTATAAAAGAAATAAGGATTTCAAAACTTAAGAAAATTAATTTAATTACAAAAATTACTGTAAAGGGTAATGATTGAAAGTTAATTATATTAAAAATACCTACTTGAAAGTGGCTTCCTGGGTTTTTAATTTAAACTTTAATATTTTTTTTGTTTAATTATTATAAAGCGTTTCCCTACAATTTTATCTAGCATGAGATATTTTATGTCAGCGATGCCTTTGTCTGTCTGAGTACCAAGTGCATTATTGCACAGGGATTCACGAAGGGTACCTCAACATAGCAGCCCTTCATAATTACCTGACAAAACAGCGAGTGATGGTTTGGTGTTTGCCGTGCTTATCTGCAGCAATAACAAAGGATTAAAAGCTTCCTCGCTCCTGTGTTACAGTCCTCGTTCTTTCCCTGCTGGCTCACACAGGCGAGAGAGACATGTTTATACCAAGCACAAAGCTCAGCAGAGGCTGGAGGAGGGAGCTGCTAAGTAAGAAGTCAATATATGTCTCATATAAGGAAAAGCAGCGTCCTGTGCCCGAGCCATTTGTGTTAGACAGAAGCCTATGGGGGAAGGATTATGACGTGTGATTGAGACACCTGTTGAGAAAATAGGCAACTATTGACAAGTCTGATTCATGACTGAGTGACTGCTCTGCTAGTCTTCACATGATCCCCACCGAGAGCGAGCCTCGACCGCCTGCTAAACAAGGGCTGTTTGAAGTTTCTTTTTAACATTTCCAAGACGTTAATTCAGCAGGACATCTCCACTGGGGTTCTCGATGTCACCAAATCAGCAGCTGTTGAAATCCATTCACTTCAGCATGAAATGTTTGCATAAGTTTTTTTTCTTTTTTTCTTTTATTTGTGACAACAGCAAAGTAAATAAAACCCTAAAAATCCTGCACTACTCAACTTGTAGATGTGTGAGAACAGCTTCTGGTCACAATTGTAGCCGCTAAGGCAAAATATTTATTTGTAGAGAACAATGACAATCAGAGTAGTTTGTTATGATACAGAAAAACTACTGATTTTAATAGACATTTCTGTCACATTTTTTTATGTAAACATTCAGTTAATTTTTGTGCCAGCTGTTGAACTTGTGTGAAAAGTGTTTTGAAATGGAATTGCCTTTGTTTTTCAATTCAAAAAAATCTTAAAAGTCTAAAAGCAAATGTTTCCTATTCTTTCCAGTCAGTAAACGAAACGCTGTTTTTCGTGTAGGAAAACATTTCTATCTGACTCACATTTCCCTGAGAAAACAGCTTGTATCACAGAATTAGTTTAGTTTGAAGGGGAAACAGAACAAGGCAAGACATGTAAACATATTACAAAGCTTACTTTGATATTTAAATGCTTTTTTTTCTTTTTTTTTTTCATTTCCTGGACATCTGAAAAAAGGTGTGGTGAATGTAGTCAATTGTAAATAGAAACTCTGTATTTTCAGTCAGCTTCATTGTTAAACCCGAGAACTGCTGACCACATATGAAGACTCCCGGTTTGAGCCATCCTTCCTCTGTTTATTAAATCTGTTAAGACTTAAGTGTATTTTTACAAGTTCATTAATGTATTCCATTCTCTCTGATGTATTTTTTCCCACTATTATCAGATTTCATTATATGGGAGGAATTATCAGATCAACCCATTATACAGCCGAGCAGTGTTAAGTCTGATTGGAATTTGGGCTTCCCTCCGTTTACAGGGGGAATATTGTGTAAATCAGACTCTCGGGTTTCAGTGGGAGGCACAGGGCTGCACAGCATCCATTTGTCAAGTTGATTGCACCTCAGTGAGGCTGCATTAGCTTGTCTTTGAACAGAAGTGAAATCCTATGCGAAGCTCCCCTTTCTGTCATTTACACTAACATCCATCCTCTTAAACCAAGGCCTCAGAGAAAAAACAAAGTGATGGCACAATATAATCAGTCACTCAGGTTGTCTGTCATCTGTTTTCTTAAGGAAATGACTTTTAAGTTAGCGGAGCAGAAAATTGAAGAAAATTAGCAGAAGGTTGTTGTAGGAGCAGAGGAATTTTTAAAAATTACAGATGTACAGAGAGAAGCTCTGTTGCATAGAACCAAGCAAAATGCAATTGATTCTGGTTTTTGGTTTAGTGTTATTATAATGCCAGCGTACCCAATATGCAATAATTCAACTTTTAATGAGACTTTATTCATAAATTTGAATTGGGCTGTAAACGCACAATAAAAAGCTGGTATGCACATTTTCAGCTTTTATATCAGGGACTGTGTTTTATTATGCTGAATACTCCAGTAATTCGCACTCTTTTCCATGTGTCAGGAAAGCTGCCTACATATCTCAGAAATGTTAAGCTGGAAAGGCTATTGTAAACAGCTCTGGGAAGAAACTTGTAAGTTTATTGAAAGCCAGAGAACTGGCTTTTTACCTGATGAAAATGGCAGTAGTAAATAACAATAATTACTCAAACCAATGCACAGTGGAACTTGTACAGTAAAACTGTGACTGTTGCTGCAGGGTTAGAGGTGTAAATGAAAAGAAGATAAACATGCAGATTTTGCATAAGGTAAAAAGCACCACATTTTAATATACTTATTTTCCTGCCATCTTCCTAAACTCTTCTGTCCGCTTTGGAGGTAAGTTTTTAATTAGGGATACTTTGGTTTCACTTCAATCACTAAGAGAGTCAGTTTTGTCATGTGTATCTTAAGGGAACATTTTTCAGCGTGGTATTTTTTAAAGGAGGATTGTGTATGGCTATTTTAAGTTAGAGCAAAATAACACATTCCTAGTCTAAAATAAAAACAGTGAGTTCTTGCAACAAACTGGTGTGAATTTTGAATTTATTTAGTTATTTTGAAATAGATACGCCTTCTAACAGCTTATCATGTAGTAAGTGACTAGCATCTGTCAAATGTGCTTCTTTCTTTTCATTTCTCGCTTTTTCATTCTGCCCAAGGGAAAATTGCATGTGGTGTGTATTTGTTTTTATTATGAAAATATAGTAGTTTAAATCTTAAAAGTGCAGTAATAGAAATATTACCAATCTTGGGTGAGAAACTTCTTTTCTAATATTTCTTTTTCCCCATTTTTTTCTGCTAGAGATAGGGGCACAGGACCTCACAAAACAAGTCAGGTTATTGAATTGCTCCATCTCAATATTCCTTGGAAATGTAGAAAAGGGTTACTATTTTCAATACTATGCATAGCATGTTCCTATAACTTTCATGAATAACTAGATTGCAGCTAGTTAATTTTTCAGTCACTAAGTATTAGGATTTGTCGTGTGACCCTTGAAGACAACTTAAGTTGGCTTGACAATCTTGAATACACTTAAATTTGAATAGTTTTACTCAAAGACAGTCAGATATAAAAGCATCTGCAGGATCAGAGCAGAAGTGAATCAATCTTTCTCTTCAAAAATGAATCTTGAACCATTTCAGAAGGAAAGTATTTTTAAATTGAGCATGTGAAATTATATAAAAAGTTAGACATACAAAAATGTCAAATGCACTGCTCATGCAACTCACATTTCATTAAGATAGATATTACTTGAGGATGTGATATGAAGATGATAATGGCTACATTTTGCACTACTTTTCCCTTTTATAACCTAATGTTAACATTTAGAAATTCAGGAACTTGAGAGCCCTAGAGATCAATCTTGATTAGTTTATTTTTCTTTGTTAAGATTTTGATAGCCTGGTAGTGCTTTTGTTTGAAAGAGTATTCTTTACTTCCTCCTGTGGGGCATGAAATATTGTTACACCCAGCTCTTCCTCTGAAATAGTGGAAAACAATTTAGGTAACTGAATCTTTGATGAGGAGATCTGAGATTGAAAGTTCTGGCATTTAATTGCCCTTTTACTCATAATTCTTCTATGTTTAACCTCAAAGGTGATTAAAAAACTTACATCTTAATTGCATAGTCTCATTCAATCATTAGTACTTTGCCTTGCGGCAATTTATTACAACTTTATTTCCCTGAACCATCAATGAAGATGATGCTGAATTTTATATTAGCCAAATGTCCTTTTGAGATTAATGTGGTAATATAGATTTTATGCAAGCTTTTTCCGCTTTATTATTTGTGTTATTAGATTGAGGTTATAGGTATAGCACAACTGCTTGGGCAGTTTAGAGAACGATGTGTGTATTGCCTCAAGAACTGATGCTGGAGTTTTATCTGAAAATGTGCATCTACAAGAGGAAATAATATCAGGGCATTCTCTGATGTGCTTCTCTATAGCTATTTTTATAGCTTACTCACACAAGGTTTTCCCCTTTCAAGGTAATAGTTGGGCATTATGAGAAAGCACTGGGATCAGATGGGTGAGGAGGTGAGGATGTGGATGCTCTGCCAAAAACGCCATCGTTAATGTTGGGCAAGTCACTGTAAATTGCACTTATCTTTCACAGTGGTTCCTACATTCTTAAAATTTTGAAGGGTTTCAGCTGTCAGGGCTATGAAATACTAAAAACCCTTTGTGTCAGTTGGAACTCATCATGAGCATGTTTTCTGTTATTTTCTTTAATTCAATTTGGATAGATATTTAACTATGACAGGTAGAAAGCATTGAGACACTTACACTACTCTACATAATTGCCATTATATAAAAATTCACGGCTTTTCCATACCATTCTGAGATTAGGACAGGCAGCTAGCGGCATCCACTTTACAAGTATTTCTGCTTGCTTAGAGCTCAGGGAGATTTCAGTGGATCAGGCTGGTTTGATGAATGCTTCAAGCGAGGTGTGCTGACACCAGTGCCAAAAGCACCATCCTGCCTTTCCCCCACTCCTGACTTCTCATTCCTGACGCTCTACCACACTATCTTTTGAGCTATCACAGCTGTTTATCCTACAAGCAATGAGGGAGAGGAGGCTGGGGGAGGACAGGACTGCTGCCATCACTCACTGCTCTGCTCTGGTACAACCACCAGAAGTGTTGGTTTGGCTGCAGACTCTGGAGCCAGATGAGTGGGGTATGTAAGCAAACCAGAAGGGTCTCCCAGCATTCCAGAAATGTGAACTTGTAAAGTACCATGGAACTTGGTGAATGTTACATCCTTCCTCTAAGGAACAGGTAAGTTTGTGCTAGCATCAGCTCAAATAGTAGCAGCCTCCACCCTAAACTCTAGCACATTTTACCTCCTGAAACAAGAGCATAAGTGAGGATGCTCAGGCACTTGAATTAAGTGGAAGAAGGATATGACTGGCTATTAAATTCATCTCAGTGGAAACTGGATATGTCTGGAAGAGTAAGGCAAAAACAAAAGAAAGAAAAAAGCAGGAGAAAAAGGATACCAGAAGACTCAAAGGAGGAAGAGAATGTGAAAATAAGAAAGAATTAGGTAATCACTGTGGCAGTCCTGCAAAAGTCTCAGTGCTGGTTGAAAAGACTTCAAGAAGGGAAGGCACGGATTTTTTTGTTGTTGTTGTATATCTCCTGCATTGAAGAAAACAGGAGTAAAATTGGGGGTGAGTGATTTTGGAGGTGTTTTTTTTTAACTAGAAATGCCTAAAAGATGCTTGACTTCATAATTTTCTCCTCCTAATAGAAACAGCCCTCAGGGCCTCAAACTTTGGCTAATCATTTAGGTCAAAAGGGTAATAATAATGTAGAAGACCATGAATTAGAAGTGTACCCTGGGGAAAGCTTGACCCAATGCAGAAGTAGAAAATAACCATACAAAACTCTGTAATGGAATCCTCTGAAGCTGAATGGGAAAATGAGGGCTCATACAAATATGCTCACCATCTAATATGAAACATAACTCCAGAAGTATGTATTTTTATTCCCTGTTATGAGTGAAACCACAGTGGAGTTACTGTAACACTGAGGCTGAACTAATCCCATCACAGGATCAGATCTTGGTAATAAATAGTTCCAGGTGTGATCCAAAGATTAGGAATGTTTAGATTTTTTTAAACTGAAAGGCGTAGAGTTTTTTAGTCTTTCCACTGAGAAAGGAGGATTGTGTGAGGTGTGAAACTCCTGTCTCTCAAAAGACAGACCTACCTATTGCATATCCTTTTTTATGAGTATATCTATCTCAAATACTTTACCAAGAAAGCTGATATTATTCTGCATATGTTATGAATAAGGAAATGAGGAATGAGGATGCTCAGTATCTTGCTAGAAGTTAGCCACCATAGTGCTGGCAAAACTGGAAGTATAAACACAGGCACAGTGCTCTGATTCATGGGTTCTGCTGCCTTCCAGATCATCCTTACAATCTGCCATTTTATTTTTTGTGAAACTTTGGGTTTGTGATGGAACATATTTGGAAAAGAGCAACTCTTGAATATGCCCTTCTTGTAAGTGGCATTAGAGAGGGATGGAATGAGCATGGATGTAAGGATTGTGCCATAATACACGCATGTGAAGGACCATACTAAGGCTACATAGGCAATCTCATAGCCAGTGCCCTCACACTTCAGTCTTCATGGGCTATGTGTAAGTGCCTGAAGGTCTATGAAATAGGCTAAACTCGTGTGTGAGGTTGTTAGTCTCAGTTCCTTTCCACAGGCTGTGGCTGTATTGACAGCAGATAGATGGCATAGCAGCAGATAGTGCTGATTATCTCAGACACATCATTTGGATAAGTTTGAGGCTGAAAAAGGAGCTGCCAAGATCTGTCTCTGGGGTCACACTAAGCATTTATATCTGTTTCTGTACCATCATCCCTCCCCAGAACTTTTACAATGGCAAATAACCATTTATACAACCCCATGCAGCACTACAGGCTTGGGGAGGAGTGGCTTGAGAGCTGCTCAGCAGGAAGGGACCTGGGAGTGCTGGTTGACAGCAGCTGAACATGAGCCAGGTTGTGCCCAGGTGGCCAAGAAAACCAATGGCATCCTGGCCTGGAACAGGAATAGTGTGGCCACCAGGACCAGGACAGTGATCATCCTCTTGTACTCAGCACTGGTGAGGCCAGACTTTGAACCCTGTGTTCATTTTTGGGCCCCTCATTTCATAAAGGACATTGAGGTGCTGGAGTGAGTCCAGAGAAAGGCACTGAAGCTGGTGAAGGGTCTGGACCACAAGTCCTGTGAGAAACAGCTGAGAGAACTGGGGGTTCTTTAGCCTGATGGAGGTTGAAAAGAGGTTGTAAGTAAAGCTGGAGTTGGCTTCTTCATGTCTCAAATAAAAGGATGAAAGGAAAGGACCTTAAGTTCCATCAGGGGAGGTTCAGATTTGATATTAGGAAAAAAAAATACTGAAACAGTGGTTAGGCATTGGAATATTTTGCCCAGGGAGGTGGTGGAGCCATCATCTCTGGAAATGTTCAAGTGGCATCTGGATGTGGCACTTGAGAATATGGTTTGGGAGTGATTATGGTGCTGGTAGAACGATAGTTGGATTAGGTAAACCCTGGCAATCCTGTGATTCTGTATCAGACCATTAGGTCAGTGGTCACTTCCACTCATTATTTTCCATGTGTGCCTTCCACTTACAGGCAGGATTAAAACAGTTTGGGACCTGGAGCCCAAATCCTTGGTCCCCTAATCCAGAGAGATCAGAATGGAAAGAAAGCATGGTGAAATAGAAAGAGTGCAGAGACAACTGCATCCCTGCATCCACGCTGGAACTTATGGGGAGAAAGCAAGCAGGTGCTGGAGGTCTGTGCAAAGAAAAAAATCACCAGTAGGCATCAATTATAGGGTCTCAGACTATGCTTTTCTTCAGTGTGTGCTTCTGAGTAGAGGCCCTGAGCCAGGGACAAAGTGTTCTGGGACATGTCCTCTGTAATACTTTTAGATTTCTTGAATAATTCACAAAGCTTTTGGACACCTTTCCCCTAAACACACACAAAGCCAATTGTGCTATAGAAGAGAGTTTGAGAAAGTCTGTAAGGAAAGCAGCTTACTTCTTCAGCCTTTATATAGACATTTTAGAGCAGATTGCATTATTCCCTATTTTGAGAGAATGACAAACCTGAACGTGTAGCATTTGCAGAATTAATATGCTTTAGTCATTTATTTTGTATGTCTTTATGAAGGCTACTGCCTTATTTACATTGTAATAGTAAGTCATGTTCTGCATATAGATATATTGCCTTTGACTGGGAACAATACCAATTCCTATGCCCAATGAAGAAAACTGAGTACTTCATGATTTAATTACTTGTGTTCTTTGCAAGAATAATTAAAGGGTCATGCCAAAATCTTATCAGAGCATGACTATTTAGCATGCCAAGACTGAAGCTATTTAGGTGGCATACTAATGACTTATTTGCTGACAAGATTCACTTTTAGAAACTCTCTCTTCACTCTTTCACTATTGATAGTTAGAAGTGTAAGAAGTGTAGTTATCAAAATGCATTATCAAGTAGGAAGAAAGAATAAATTTTCAAGTGACTTGTGATTAGAGATGCTCCAGTTTAGAAAAAATCGTCAGAGAAACTGATTTTTCAGAACCGAGCAAATATTTTTTGAAAAATCAAGGTATGGGTAGGTATCCTCCATTTGCTATTAGATCTTCATAAGCCACAAGTGTCTACCTGGTTATTTTTTCATAAGCGTTTTCTCTGTAAAGTTATTTCATCCATTCCCAAGCAACAGATTTAACTATTTCCAGTAAAACACAGTTTTGAATGTTGCATATACCTTGACCTTCAGAGTTAATCCACAGCTTTCCTTGAAGTATATACTCACAAACATTGGTCTTTTAGAGAAGAGACTTTAAAGGATTTATCTATAGATGCTTGAAGTAACAACCACTTGCTAAAATAGTATTAAGACTTGCAGATTATGTTTTAACATTTGAAATACATCAGTAGCACTAAGTCCGTTTGAGTGTCTCAGCAACTAACTAGTCCCAGAAAGAATCGGTGGGATCCCACAAAGTGCTGATCCTCAGCATTTTTAGTGCTTTGCAGAATTGATTTCTCAGTCCCAAGGCAATTGTCCATATCATGCAAGTGCTGCATGCTATTATAGTCAGAAGCCTCCGTTTGAGAGTAATCCAAGAAAAAATACCAGTGTATTGTTTCCAAGTTCTTTCTGTGAAATATTTGGCTCCCATGCATAGCTAATTTTCAAAAGGCTCTTTGAAAGTCTCTCTTTAGGAAAATATGTATTTTTTATATGTGCATAGTTCATTTTTAAACCAAATCTAGCTAAAAATTGCCACATAAGCTGTTTTTCAATAGAGGGCCAATAGCCATATTTTTGTGTCTCCACAGAAGGAATACATTTATATTTTTTAAAATATAAGTATTTGAGTAGCCATATAAAATAAGCAACATGAAGGTGCCATATTGAATTCATTAAGATTTCTCTCTCATATGTAACCCCAAGGATCTAGATCCTTTTAATTTTATTGGCAGAGGGAACAAGTACATGGCTTGACAGATCAGCTGGGCTATGAATAGCTAAACATTAACACACTTCCAAGCTCATGTTTTGGTTTGGGTTTCTGCCTTCAGTGTAGGTTGAGAAGCCCCCACTGATGATACCATCTCCAGACCATATTAAGCAGACGTATTTTGCCTGTCCTGTTATCATACCACCGAAGTCAGGAGAGGGAGTATCCTTTGATCCTTGGTCCCTTTGGCTGTCCACTGCTCAGCTTTCTTGCTGCTCTTTGTTCACTAGGGCATGACTTCAAGTTCAGTACCACAACACACTTGCTGGACTGTGAAGCTGCCAGGCCTAGGAAGCTGTGATTCCTATGGCTGTTGCTGTCCCAAGGATCAGTGGGCTCAAAGAAAACCAAAGCATAGAACAGGTCACTGATTCGGTCTTCTTCTCCTTTGATATAAGTAATTACCAGGAAACAAAACTTAACTTTCACTTCATAACCAGAAATTAGTACCATTTTTGTTTGACATAGTGACATCTTAAGTTGTTAAAGGGAGCCCTTGGTGGCTCTCAGGGATTAGCGGAGGAAATATTTCACTTGCAGGTCAGCTGCACAGATCTGTCCTGGGGCATGGGTGATTGACAGCTGTTCCAATGTGATGTCTGCAGGAGGACCTGTGAAGGAAGCTGCAGGTTCTGGGCTGGGTGGGCAGGTGTCAGCACTGCAGTCCCACGCTGCCGTAATTAGTAATCTCTGCCGGCAGTGCCATGACGGCTGCAGGGGCCGCGTGGAAACCCAGTCTCAGGGTGAGACCTGGGGGCTTTCTGCTGCTGGGGCTGTGCCTGCATGGGGAAACAGTGTGAAATCTGCACCTTGTACAAGCTCTCTCCCAGGATAAGGTTGCTCAAATGAAGCAGGAACCTGTCCTGAATTGCTTTGTGCAGGCAGTTCTTTTTATAAGCCTGAGAATTACAGTGTGGGGCAGCTCTGAAGAAAGTGAATGCCAAGGGGAAGGCTTTAATGCCCTTCCCTATTTCTGTCCCAGATTCCTTCCCACAAACCTGCATTTCACCAGGCTTTTTCCCTTACTACTTCAGCTCCTTGCTACACTTTCCCATGCAAGCTTTTTTCCCTTGTAAATGATGTGAAGCAAATACCTAATGTTATCTTTAGTGCTGACACAAGAAAATTAGAGGAGGTATATTACAGTGCTGTTCAGTATTCTTTCCAGAGAAAACTGCTGGTTAGGTCAATTTACTTGGCACTGTACACTGCTTTAATCTTAATTTGAGGCCTGCTATAGATGTACAGCAGCTGGGTCTAATGTCTTCATGCATGGTTGCAAGCAAGTCAGTTAATTTCTGTTTGTTGAGAGGTAGGAATCAAGCAAATTTTTCTCTGTTGAATGGAAACATTGTGGGGCTGGTAACAGGTGAATAAGCAATACAGGATAACAAAACAACCTGGAATTACTGTCTGAACTTTGAAGGGCCGGATTCCATAACAGAGAAGTCACAGTTTCGTCTCCTTTAAAATGGCAGTAGTTTATCCCCAAACCTTCAGTTAGAAGAATTAAAAGGAAAATTGGCTTGGCAGACCTTGTTTGTGAGAAAACATGTCACCAGTGAAGAAGCACTTGGCTTCAAGTCCACTTGCAGTGCTGTAAGCTGCTCACTGGGGTGGTCAGTTTATTGCTAAACCTTTATTTAGGGTACAAAAGCTAAACAAATTGCTCACCTGTCATGCTGAGGTCTGCTCAGGCTCTCAATGATCTCTTGGGTTATATTCATCAAGCTTAATAACCTTTGTGCATAGAGGTAGCCCTGGCTGCGCAGACTGCCACGCATGGCCCAAGTTGGTGCCACATTCTGTGAAGTTGTCAAAGATTGGAGCTAAATTCATTGGCTGTTTTGATTTGAAACAGGTATTTAGTGTTATAACCAGTCAAAGAGTTACTACTTAAAAATAGGTGCTAATAAAAATGTCCAATGTTCTGATTAAATGTGAGACATATGAGCTATGGGCCTGTGGCTCATCGTATAACCCCAATAAGCTTCTATCATACTAACTAATGGTAGCTTAATTACAAACACACCTTAAAATTACCTATAACTGTTCATATATTTATAAAATAAAACTTCAGATCAAAAAAAGGCAACAAATCTAAAGAGTAGAAAATAAAGTCCAGGTCTTTCTTCTCATGGGTGATGTGCTGTGGGGAAGGGGAGAGAGGGAGAAATAATCTTCTCAATTTACTATAATTCCTTTTTGTTGTTGTTGTTCTTTGTCTGTATTCATAGAACCATAACATTTTGGGTGTTAAAAGGAACTTTTAAGATTGTCTAGTTCTGCTCCCCCTGCCATGGGCAGGGACACCTTCCACTAGATCCAGGTATTCAGAGTAGAAGAACCATCATTTTTTCTAACAAGCACCACATTTTCTTCTAACAAGACCCTCTTCATCTGTACAGCCTAGCTTCTCTCATTTAGTGCACAGACATATATAAGAAGTGGGAAATCTCAGGCCAAGTGGGATGCCTAATTAACCCTTCTTACTCCATAGTTGGCATTACTGCCCAAGTCTCCATATTGTTAAATCACCAGCTGAAAGAAGCTGCATTTCAGAAACCTTTTACCAAAGAATCAGTACAAAGCTATTAAAAATGACAACCTGCATGGGCTGGAGAATAAGCAGAAATAATCATGTAATTTCCATAAAGTGTATCTCTGCTGTTAGTTGAAAGAACAGCTAAGATCCAAACATTAGTCTGATATTTCCCCTCAAGCTTGGCTGCTTAAAGCACTTTCCTGTAAACTTCTGTTTACCTAAGCCCCTAGGGGAAAAGCCACCTTCCCCTCCCCTACCCCTAGTGGAGCTAATGAGCCATGCCTGTTATCCTCCCAAAACTCTTGTTTCAGCAGAAATTAATCCACTTTCTTTGCCCGGTTCTAACACATGCCACCAGATTAAGCCACGAAAGTGAACCTTCTTGCCCTTTTATGCTCACTGGAGACTGACAGATAGGTAGTACTTTGTGTTTTCTTTAGTCATTATGTAGTTTGACACTAAAGCTAAACCAGCTTAATTGCTCACTGCTACCCAAAGAGGCAGTCTCATCTCTTTCCTGCCATCTCGTTCCCAACGGCATGACTGCCCTGTCTCCTTTGCATGGCATTTGTCCCCATGGTGACTTGGTTTAGAATTCTAGACTTAGAAAAAAATGAACCCTATAAAAATATGTAATAGAATTACAGCTCCCAGTGGGGGTCAACTAGGTGCCCCTAGTGGTGGAAGTCTGGGGCAGGAGCACCTTCATGGCCTGAGAGGGGAGAGATTGGACAGCCAATTTTAGCCGTAACATGGTGTTAGGTCAGCTTAGCTGTCTTGCCAAACTAGCCTTGGTACTGTGTAGAGGGTAGCATAATTGCACTATTCCACAATAAACCTGTGGTGAGTCAGCCTGTATAACTGAATTAACTTCCCCAGTGAATCATGTTCCTAATGTAGTTCATTGGGCATGGCTGCACAGACCATCTGTTAGTGGTGAAACTGGTGTGTATGCCTGACACACCACCCCTTCTCTTGCTGCCACTCTTCAGGCCTGTAGGAAGAATGATGTGGGGAAACTGACCAGTATTAAACATGATTTCATTTTTCCTGCCAAATTATTTGTAGGCTGGTCATTGGTATGTCCTGAAAGACAGTTGTAGCAGCATAATTAATGGAGCAACACAAGGGCTGAAATGGTGATTAAGGAGTGGAGAGTGAAGGAGCAAGGAACCGCTTAAGCCAATATTGGCACCAAAAGAAGTAGCACTATAACCATGGCTGTGGTAAGGATTTAGCAAAGGTTTCCCTTTATCTAAAGTGTAAGGGACATTTACATTTGGAGCAAAAGGTCTGAGTTTAGCATTATTGTCAACATGCCATACTGTGAATTGTTGTGACAATCTCAAAGATTAGCAGGGTAAGGCAACTTGCTTCTTGTCAGTCAAAGGGGGTGCGACTCTGGGCCCTGAATATAGGGGAAGATAAAGCAGCTGTCTGGCCAAAACTGGCAGTAAGTTAGTTTTAGAAGGACCTTCTAGGATTAGATAGCATATTCAGCATTTGTAGGTTACACAGGATGAATGGGAGAGCAGGGGACTGAGAGCAAGAGTAGCATTTGGCAGGTATCACCTGTCTGGGAACATTGCACACCTCTGAAACTTCTCAGCTGGAGCAAACAGCCTGCATAGATGACAGGACAAATCTGAACTTGCAAAAGATTGGATTTCTATACATAAACCTGCCTTAGCATCTATAGGAGTTACCCTGGCATCAGTCTAACTACAGCTCTGTGTTTGCTGCTATCTTTCAATAAATTCTACTGCATAAAGGCCTGCAGAGCCAACACACTTTAAGATTTTCAGCAGGGGCTTACTGAATTAAAAGGAGAATAACAGAAGAATCAATCCCACAGTATGACAGTGATCTCTTACAAACAGCCTTGAAGCATTTGAATGTGTAATATTTTGTGATTGCATGTAAAGTTCTCTGATGTCTTTCAGAGAAATTTAAAATCTTGCCATATGCTTCAACCTTCTTTTTTTTTGTGTCCGTGGGTTATGTGCAAATCTTTAGGGTGAGTGCTAGAACAGTTGTGAGCATATTGGATGTCTGCATGATTCAGGGAGCAACTTAAAATGTGCTCAGCATCCCACGCTGACCATAGCCCATTGAACCAGAGAGCTCTCAACACCTTTGCACAGCAGGCTCTTAACAAGTGGACTGTGTTATGTTAACTTCCTTGGAAGGAAATAAAGTACTGCTACCTCAAAATCGCCTGTGCCTTTCTGCTCAAATTTATAGGGGTCGACAGACTTTCTCTCAAGTAATTCTTTAGTGCTACTTTGCTCCACAGTGTGTGAAGGAGGAAGTTTGTCGAGGAGAGTGCCCTGAGAGCCAGTCCCATAGGGCATGTCACTGCCACCTCAGGTTCTTAGGAGAAGGCTAAAACCAGTTTGTGTCAATGCTCCCCATTAGCTGCCCTAATTTTCAGACAGAAACATGACTGTCACTTTGACTTAATTACATCATTTCCTAACATACTATATTGTTCAGGTTTTGTTTTCTTGTCTGTGCTGTGTGTAAAGTCCTTATAACAAGACGAAAATATTGGCTTTTTAGTAAATGAAAACTGGTATTAAACATTGATTCTATTTCTTATAGCCTTTCAAAACAGAGGCAGATCTGCCTGTAAACAATTTTTGTACTCCCTTAGTAAAAAGCCCCATTCATTTAATGTTAATTTTGAACAACTTTTTTGTCAGAACAGAATCACCTGAAGTATTTTTCATGTATGTCTACACAGTGCAGCCACATGCTACATAGCATGTTACAAACTTCAAATATTTCATGTGTGTAAATATGTTTTATTACTAAAATTTACTTTATCTACTGTGAGCTCTGATCTTTGTTTTAGGACTTTATTTTACTTCTAGCTGTCTCAGTTACTAAATTTGAGGTACACAGCTCCAATTTGCAGCTCAGTCACCTTCTATCTAAAAAATGTGTTTCACTTGTTTCCCCTGAAAATTTCTGAATTTCTAATTATCAAAGGGAGCTGTTTATCGTTGTTTGAGGTGTTTGTTTGACAAGCAGTCATGCAGAAATAGTGCCATGTGTAGGCTCCCAGTATAAATAGAAGCAATCATGATCCAAACTGCAGATAAGTAATTGGAATAATAAGTAGAAATAAAGACGCTTTGTCAGTTTGCATTCCTTTTTGTGAAGCAGCTAAGGGCAAGCATAAAAACTGATCCTTATCTTTAATTTTCTCCCCCAAAATAAGGATAAAATTGGATTTAAGAATAAGAGCTTACCATATGAATTTAGGTTTATGAAGGATGTATTCTAGACTGTCAAAAATAGTATGCCTAAGGCAAATTTGCTTCTAAAGAAAAGAATGCAATAAAGCTTAGGGTTATACTGAAACTGAACTGCAATATATTATGAAACAGCTTGGTTCAGTAATTCCTGGATTGTTGCATTCAGATTTTCAGCCACTATGAGTCTTTGCTGATTAAAAAAATCCTCTAATAAATGCCAAAGACTAGCAAAATTAAGGGTCTAACAACTTCTCCTGTCTGAACTTTCAAACCAAGAAGTAGATAACAATTTGCACTTACCAAAAACAGAATGGTGAGCCGAAGCTGCAATATGTTTTAAAGAGATGATTGAGAGTAATGATGATTAAAATAGCGTCAGTGAAAAGTGACCATCACGCTATGTGAGAGACAATCTCTGACTAAGAAAGCTCTGAAAAATTGGTCCCTTTTCAGATGCTTTTCACTCTCTGACATAAGATCTAGAGGATGAGGTCAAAGGACTTATGTGCAGTGTCTAGCATAACTTAGTCAATGCTGCTCTAAATTGAAGATTAGAAGACTAGACAAACTAGTTGTCTGATTCTTCACTGTACCATCTACTGAGCACAGAAGTCTTTTTGGATTATCCTTTGCTACAGGTTTGTAAATATTCTGAAACTAAACAATAAGCAGATGCAACCCATTTTCTCTTGTACTGACAGTTTTTGTTTGTAGACTAGCTGTAGAAATAACTCCAGGACATCTGACAACTTATTCATATGAAATGTGTTGGCAAAAATTGTCGTGAATTGATTCCATTTCTTCAAGTTTCTTTTTGGTTCTCCCTTTTTTTTTTTCTTTTCTGTGGGAGTATTTCTATTTTTTCAATCATTTTGGAATTTGGAAGTTTATTCATATCTCCTTAAGCATATAATAGTTCAAGGAACACATAATTCCTTTTAGGCAGCAGCTTTTATAGCATGTGGTGGGTGCCTCTGAATCAGCATCAAATGTTGGCATCTCCACTTCCTCCTTCATCAGAAGTAGTGAAGTTTCATCAGAACTAGAGAGAAAAAATATTTGAAGAGAAGATAAAAAAGTGGTGTTCCTTTCCTTAGGGGAAAAAAAAAAGAAAACCAGATTTAATATTGAATGGAAGAACACAAATCCCTTTTCAAAATCATCCTGTGTACTTCCTTCAAGGTTTACACATTAGAAACTGAAATTTTTGCACTGAGGATGGACACTGTTGATAAATAATAATGAAAATTTAATACGTTTTTTCATAAACCAGAGCTTCTTTCCCTGAATATTTGTAATGTGATTTGATGTTACTTCCATGTGTAGAAACCTTGGATCCAGAATATCCTGTTATCCTGTTTCTGGCAGATCTGGAAAAGAACAAACTTCAGAATAATGGAATTCTTAATCTGTACAGTCAGATTAATGAAATGTCCACCAACCTACTTTCTCCAACTTTCTGATCCATTTGATGCAACTACTGGCAAAAATATTTGACTTCACTATTTAGAAAGTCACTTTTGAGCTTCCGAGGCTGGTACTCTGTCTGTCTCTCAGCCTCATACAGGGGCAAGAAGCAGGTGCCTGGCAGCCTTCCTTCCTGCCTTCTTTGCACCCTGGCTTTCCTGGGATATCATCCCTGTGGGTAGGCCAGGAAGGAGTCACCAAGATGAGTGAAATATGCTGGGTCTGGTCCTGAAGAGCGCTGAAAGTCCGGTTGTTCTCCTGCCCGATGTTCACATCCAAATAATTCCATTGTATCCAAATCTTCCTCCTCCAAACTTCAAACCCCACTGTTCAACAATCTGAACTCTGCAAGAAATAATTCAAGAAAACGCTTCGGGCAATGGAACGTAAAAAGGATTCTGCTTGTAATAGGATCCCAGTTTCACTTAAATTCATGGATAATCTGATTCTTTTTTCTTCTTTAACTGGATATTTATAAGATAGAAAATCCACAGTGTTTCAGCTTTCAGGAGCTTAGTGGGAAGAGCCTATTATACTATAGGTAGGTATTACCCTCATCTCCCTTGCCAACCTCCCTGGTTGAAATAACAGCCTGAGAACAGGTCACTTTATATAAAATAATAACTGTGAGGGATTCATGGCTTTTCTCTTCCAAGATTATGAGCCCAGACACAAAAGTCTGACCAAAGCAATGGAGCCTTTACAAAACCTTTCCAGAGAAAGGGCTGGATGTCTAAGCTGTTTTCCCATCCCAACTCAGAAAGATTTTTATGAGATCATATATCAACAAATAAACTTTTAGCTAAGCTATGGGAACAAAACCAAGCTATTTTAGCCAGTAATAACATCACAGTTGAGTGAGGATGATGCAGAAACCTGAATTTTCAGATCTTAATTTTGTCTCATATTTGTAATACTCTTTGAAATTAACAGATGACATTCTGTTTTATTTTTACTTTAACTTTATTTCACATTTAAAATTTTCATC
Source organism: Cyanoderma ruficeps (assembly GCA_008694505.1). NCBI lineage: Eukaryota > Metazoa > Chordata > Aves > Passeriformes > Timaliidae > Cyanoderma > Cyanoderma ruficeps. The sequence goes on from VZDJ01007755.1 coordinate 1,298,026, forward strand.
AAAGACACATCATTTCTCAGTGTTGGAATCAATATTCTGTGATAACTTAATTCCATTTCTGGATGCAGCAACCTAGATTCCTTTCTACACTAAATGGAAACAGAGTGCAGGGTATTTAATATCCTGTCATTGAGACAGTGCAGGCTGCTACTATACAGTGAGTAGTATGTAAGTATATGAGTTTTGAAAATTAAAATGAGCTGGTAAACTATCAAAAAAGTAAGATATAAGTATAATAATTGTCTTTACATCTAAGTGAGGCCACTCTAAATAATTACAAGCAATTTGAATGTTTTGAACAATTTATTTCAGTGTAAACTGTGCAACCAACTCTTCATAGTATTAATAATTTGAAATAATTGGTTTTAAAATACTGAAGTAGGCAGAGCTTCAAGCTTAAGACAGCAAGGCAATAAAGACAAATCAGATTAGTGTAAAAGTCTATATTTTAAAAAGGTAGTACAAGTTCAGTGAAGCATAGCTCATCTTAAAAAACAGCCTTTGTCCTGTGTGGAAAGAGTTCTATCATTTTTTATATGTACAGCTTTTATTTTCATGAAAGAAGTATTGTTCAAAGGAGGTGGGCATTCACAGCTTTGTTAGTTATAACCATCTACAGTCTCAGGCTGTTGAATTTAGGATATAAAGCTGTTTTCAACTTTATATACTATATACCCAAATAAAGTAAACACCCACTTGGGCTAGAGCAGAGCTGTAAACAACCTGACTACTTCCTCTCACAATCTGAATTCAGCACCTGTTATCACTCCTTTGTTGTCCAGTAGTGTTCTGGGTCTGGCTGGGATGGAGTTAATTTTCTTCCTAGCATCTTGTGTGAAGCTACAGCTATGATTTGTGACAAAATCAGTGTTGGTAACACGCCACTATTTATCCACAGCTCAGTGGTACCTGCATAGAGTCAAGGCCTTTTCTATCACAATCTGCCCCAGTGCAAGCAGTTTGGATTGGGCAAGAGTTTGGGAGGGGACACAGCTGGGACAGCTGACCCTGACTGGTGAAGGAGATATTCCATGCTGTATAACACTGAGTTCAGCAATAAAGCAGGGGGAGAGTCCTTCCAAGATAACCATCACTTGGAAAGTGGCTGAGCATCAGTCTGGTGTGTGAGGTGGTGAGTGATTGCCTTTGCATCATGTGGTTCTACCTCCTTTTTCTTCACTTATTAAATGGTCTTTATCAACCCATGAGTTTGGTTCTTTTTCACTTTTGCTGCTCCAGTTCTCTCCCCCATCCCACTGTGGGGAGAGGGAGTGAGAAGCTGGATGAGGCTTAGATACCAGTCAGATTAAATGTGCCACTAATATTGGAAGCCTTCAAATATTTCACTTCAGCAGAATATGGTATTCTGGGCTAATAAAGTGTAGAGTACTGAAAGCTCCCAGCTTCAACTTTGACATTTCTGTCAATAATCAACTTTATTCTCACAATATAACAAAGGTGTGGGCTAAGTATTCTGTCCTTTTTCTTCCTTTCTCATTCTTTTAACTCTGTTGACATGGGCACATATTTCAAGACTTTGATCTCAAATGTATTTCTTAAACCTAATCTGCCAAGGAGGCATGAGAAGGCCATGGATTTTGAGCATACCATGTACTAGGATCAAAATGGAGGGTCCATGTACCTAATCTACACAGAAATTGGATAGCTTGACCTGCAGTGTCTGTATATAAATGTCTTCATTTCAATGCTATCATTAGGGTAATCAAAAAATGGAGATGACGGCAGCAAATGTGACCTGGCATTTTATTATATATACAGCATTTCCTGAGTTACCTTGAGAAATGTCTTCTAGTACACAATAGACTGTATTGCTCTTTCTCTACACTATAAACACTTCAACATTATAGGCAGTATGTTCATCAGTGGTCTGAAAGTAAGTATAAAATCATCTCTTGGTAATGTTTGCTGATAGCATGAAGGCCAGCAGAGTGTTAAATGGTGATAAGTTGTAGAAAACAATGCAGTAAGCCTTGCTGACTCCACAAAGTACATTCTGACTCAGCTAGCTGCACACTTATTCATCAAGGAACAAGGGATCAAAGCCATACTGTCAGCACAGAGAATTTTGGCTTCTAATTAGCTGATCAGGGGTCATATAGGATGGGCAATTGAGTAAACAGTCCCGTTGAGCGCTTGAACATGAATGTAACAAGTAATAGTAATTATGAGCTGCAAGATATATCCTTGTATATGGCATTGATCAAGCTGATGCTGGGGGAATTCATCTAGTCTTGATGTCAGCATTTTTGAAGGGATATGGAAACATTGAAGTAAGCTCAGAAAACAGCCACAAAAAAGTATTTGCTTGAGGAAGTGGGGAAAATGCCTTCTGGTGAGAGACTTGGAAGCTCATTTGGTGTAATGTCTAAAGGAAAAAACTGGGAGCTGGCTTGATTCTTTAAGAAAAAATACTTAGAAAAAGACTTGTTTTTTCCTAAGGGAGTCTTTAATCTACCTTTGAAGGACATAATTAGAACCAGTAGCAAAAATTTGAAGGTGTGCAAATTCAGATGATAAAGAACAAATTCTTTGAACAGAAAATTTTCTGTTCAAAATTTTCTTTCTTTGAAGAGAAAAGTGCTTACCTGTGAAAGAAGCTTCTAAGTGTCCCTAACAGGATAGGATTTCTTTGTTCAACACTCAAGGATGGCAGTATCATAAGAGGCCAGACTAGACCAACCCAACTCCTGGCTTTACGAATTAATGAACCTATGTGATTTATGATTACAGAAGAATAGAAATCTCACAAACCTGTAACTTTCATCACTAGACCACATAGCACAGGCCAGGAGAATCAGTGCACATTAGGAGAGAGAGAATGGAGCTAAATTGAAGGAACCATATTGGGGTGTGGTGCCAACTCACTTTCATAGTGAGGTCTCAGGTGAAATCTGAGGAACTAATTCTACTACCTGTGAGTGCTTCGTTTTGTAATTGATGATTCAGAGTCTTTTCCACTTCTGTTTGGGGTTTTGAGTAGTGAATTCACTGGGTTTACATGGTGTTTTGGGCCTGTTTTTCTATCTCCTGCAGTTTCTAGCTATGATGAATTTCTCAGAATAAAGAGGAAGCCTGGCATCTGGCTCTGCTTAATGTAAACACAACTCAGAAGTGCAGTTTTGCAAATGATTTAAAGCAACACAACCAGGCTAATTATTTAGCTAGTTTGCTGTTTTCTGGGGGGAAAGCAGGACAAGTTGCTTTTTAAATTCTTATATGTAACTTAGGGCCTATTCTTACTTCTCTTGTTCTATGCTAAATCCCATGATTCTCGTGGGATTGAAGAACAGACTTCCAGGAGACAAACATTGTCACTCACTCACTCTGGAGTTCTTTATCCATCTAAAAAGTTACTGTTACTGCTACTACTTTTTCAGCATTGAGTGTTTTTTGCCTTTTTTTAGTTAAAATAATGATTAATACTTTCCTGTGGATACTTACCACAGCATATATTTCCTTACACAATATTTTTCTGTTGGTAGAGTGAGCCTATTTTTTTCCATGTTTTATGACTCTATGAAAGCTTGAAAACTACAGAGAAAAAGTTAAAGAAGAACTCTCAAAAAAGTTTGGTGACTTCACCTGGGCTCCAAATCTGTGGGTTCAAAGCCCATCCTGAAGCTTGAACTGGCAGACAGTAACACAGTTTAAACACTCCCTGTTGGATACATCATTCAAGTGAAAACACAGACAAGGGTCTGGTTTTTTATCTGATGGAAGAGTTCTCTCTTTCCAGAAGTCTCCTTGCTCTCTGCAAAAAGATATATTATTTTCTACTGCAATCCCAAAGATATAGATTTAAGGTAGGGAGTTTTCTTGCCTTGTAGGGGAATTTGTCCTTAACCCATAGAATAGTGTAGCCTGTAGTGGAGCCTGCCCCAGTGTAGACATTACTTTTTTCCCCCCCCTTAATAATCAGAATCCATTATCAAGGCTTAGCAAATCCAGATTGGTCTTGCTCGAGTTGTTATCTCTGTTCAGTTCCATTAGCACAAAACAGGGTTCTGCAGTGTACAAGGTGTCCTGACTGTTCCCTGCCCCAATTCTGGTTTTTTGTTTGCCATACATTAAAAATCCCACAGGCTGATTTTAAGACATCTCTGGCCACTCTGCAGAAATGAGCAGAATTTTTCACCACATGGAGAGGTAATGTAATTCCATATTTTATAACTGCAGTGATTTATAAGTACCGTGATTTATAACTACTGTGCTGGAGTTACAATACTCAAACCTTCCTCATAAACTATAGTCACTAAAGCATCTTGCATACCTTTCAGATGCCTACAATGCTTCTAGGTTGGGTTAATTTTACGAGTTTTTCTGTAGTGGAAGTACAGAGAGAAGCATTTCTAAAGGCTCATTCTTCCCATCTGTTTATTTAGGAGAGGATAAATCATGCTCTAGAGATACCGGTCTCCTTCTGCACACAACAATGAACTTTGACTATGTGCTTGATGAATCCAGGGTTAAGTGAGAATGGGTCTATCCTTTAATTACTAGCCTGCCATTTCTTATGCAATCAACAGTTCATTGGGTTTTTTATTAAAATAAAAGGTACTGCTGCTTATGAACTTTTAGCTTTATAAATAGGTATGGCTCAAGGTTTTGCAAGAGCACCAGCAGTAGTGACTCATTCTGTCATTTGCAGACATTTTGCAAAAAGTGTTTATAGGAGACAACACCTCTGTAGATCAGATACCTCTAGACCTGGGTAAATGGTACACTGTATAAGGATCTTGCAGGATCAATTTTAGGAGTAGAGTTCTTATGAGCAATCCAACTCCCTGTAGTTCTTCCTCTCCAATGAAAGTCAAGAGTTTTGTTAGCTTGAGGCTGGGCACAGAAATCTAGCCATATTTAGCTCTAAGAGAATATGTGTTTCACTGGTAAAGGAGACAGTCATGAGGATGGCTGAAACTAAAGGAAAAAAATGTTTTGAAGTGGAAGGACAATTTAAATTCTTAAAGCTCTGCTTGTATTAGTTACTTCTTGGCTTCTAGTGTATGAAAGCTTCTTGGCATGTGCCCTGCCTGGGGTCGAGTGGGACGTGGGAGAGATTGTGCTTGGATGTCTGGAGTACTACCACTTGGGGGGGAGAATGTGTAGCATTCCAACAGATATAATTAATGACAAGTGTTGTTGTCTTTCTCCTGTGCCATCCACCCAATGGCTGCCTGGTGCTGACCCCTTGCTGTCCCGCTGACCTCTCCAAAGTTTATTTTAAAAAGGCATCCTTGCTTTCCCAAACTTTTCAGCTAGGCTTCCCTTGGGCTTCTTGTTCAGTGCATGCCCACAGACTATGCCTGTGTCCGCTGCTCAGTGATCAGACACAAGTGTTTCCATTAGAGGGATGATTAATGGAAACTTCCTTGGGAATGGGAAAGGGAAAAGTGGGTAATACAAGTCAAGAAACGTCTTAAAGCTGAACAAAGAAACTTTGTTTCTTTGTTTCAAAAATAACTTATTTTTCAAGTGCTGCAAATTTTCCTTACTCACTTGGATCCTGCCCACATCAGTAAAATGCTGCAGTTGTTTCCACAGGGGTGGGCTTGAGAGAAGATTGTGCTTTCAACCCACTTTGTAGTGAGTGACCACATCAAATAATTCCATCAGCTGAACTGGCTACTTTGTTGGCAGATTTAGTGGATATGGGGTTTAATGCTGCATAGTGCAGGTGCATGGAATTTTCTACATCCAAATGCAAAGTAATAAAACAATGGCTGAAGAGTATAGAGGAATCCAAACTGGCTATTATGAGAGTGCAGCTGTCAAGTTACTCCTTATTGGTAGCATTCTCCAAACAGAAAACTGCATGACTAAGTCCTTCATTTGTATGATGAGGCTCACAGATTCTGTCTGATCTTAAGCTTCTCCTCATGCTCTGCTTACCCTTTTCCAATTACAGGATGTTAGAGGCAGAAACCTGCTTCTTCCATTCCCCTTAGACATCATATTTAGCTCTTTGAATGTCCAGGGATGGGATCCACCCTGTCAGCCAAAGCAACCTGCAGTCTGAAGCAGCACAGCAGTGAAATGGGCACAATGACTGATATTTTGCTGCTGAGGGAACTGGTAAAAAAACATGAATTAGCGACAGAGAGATTAATAAACTTGGGAGGAGACTAGAAGCTCTGTGCTGCTGCTTCCCAGGGAACGCAGAGGGCTGGAGTTTCTAGTCCTACCAAGCAGGACTTTCCACAATGCTTTACAAGGAAGAAGCTTTGCTGTTTTCCAGGAGAAATCAGAGCTTTTGTTGCTTCCTCTTTTAGTCTAATGGTGTATTAAGAGCTTTGAAGAGACCACAATAGAAAATGTTACCTTCCCACAAAGCAAACAGCATGGGCAGCAACTCTGCCTGCCAAACATTGCTGTTCATCAGAAACAAGCAGCTCTGGCTACTCGGCAAGTTGTTATTTAGCATGTGCACATCATATTCTCTATGGAGTCAGTTTTTCAGGGCTAAATCTTAATTCTGTTGCCAAATCAGAAAAACTGGGCGGTTGCACTGTAGCAGAGCAAGGAAACTGATGAATGGGACTGGAACTCCTCTTTTCCAGGTCTGAAGCTCCTTTGCCATGTGTACAGAAACAAATAAATTCATTCCATGTTTACCCCATCAGGCATGGATGTGCCTGTGCTGACTGGGACCTCCATGTGCCTGTGCAAAGGGAAGGCCTGCCCCTCCCCTGCATAGCAAAGGCATTCTGCTTTTCTGACATCTGGGCCACTGCAGCTGTTATAAGGAGGGGTTTGCTCTTTTTAGAAATTATTAGCCAAGTAAGCATGTTGTTTATTAAAATATTCAGTGTATGTTGTAAACTTGTAACTCTGCTATAGAAAATATCAGCAAAAGATTCCAAAACCTATTGAAGACTTCTTCCAGTCCCTACTCCAGTAAAGGGTGAGAGTTATATTTGATTGACCATGTAACTCAAAAAATACATTTTTTGACTTTTGCATTTTTAGAATTCATAATAATTTATATTTTGTTATAAACATTGTAAGCTAAAATTGCATATGGAAAATCATATTAAAATATTGGAAAAAATTATCTAACTTTAGCTCTTCATATATGGTGAGCTTTGAAGGAATCATTGCAGTAGTTAAAACACAAGAGAGCTAGTGATCATGAAGAACAGATAGAAACTTTTTTCTTATGTTTCATCAAAAACACTGTTCATGTACAAATGTGTTGCTAACTCAGTGTGCAACTGCTGGTAACACTGATACCAGTAGAACAACTTTTAGTTAGGCATGATATTGTAAATAAGACCTGAAAAAGACTGAAGGTTAGCAATGTAACAATATAAAAAGCATATATGACTATATGAAAGAACAAACTTTGTGTAAATTCTGCAGAACATATTTTCTTAAGAATGAGAATTTAATTTTAATACAAAATATTTCTTCGTCTTCTTAATGAAGTGTTCTTTCACATTCTGTTAAGTATAATAATTATTAGGGTTTTTTTTCTCCACGATTGTTGAGATTTTGTCAGCTACCATTTTTCATTTCTTCTCTTTACACAGAATTTTTTTTGCAGCATTTGAATGATTGATATTCACTGTATTGCTAATTGTTGCATCCTTACTGAAGAAGGCTAACAAACTTTGTCAGTTCATTACTGCTTCTTTTGTTTTCTTTTGTATGATTAATGCCCATTGTTGATACCAAGCTACAGTTCAGTCAATTGTGGCTTAGAAACAAGAACGAAATGAATGTTGGGGAAATATAAATTATTAACCATTTTGCAGGGGTGGCTGATTCTAATGAAGTGTGTTTCTTTACTAAATACATTTGAATATCAAAATCCTTTATGGCATAGCTAGAAAGAAAGAATGCCAGAATATTTGAAAATGGGCTTGCATTGTATCATTAGCTCCTTATTCCAGTCAAACATTTTTTTAGCCTTGTGGAATCTAAAGTTGAGTAGAAACAGGGCAAAAAATGGATATGTCATAGACCCCACCTTCAGGGCAGCTGGGTTACTCCACTGCTTTAGCATCCTTGGTACTGTGTGCCTGCATCTCGTGAAGCCTCACCTAAGGGGTGCACAGAGATTTACACTTTCTAGGCCATATCTACAGAAAGAGAGCTGGACCCTTTCTCGTCTCTTCTACACAGGCACATGTTGTTTTCAAGTCTAGAACAGTTTGCTTCCAGATGATAGACAAGGAGCAAAACTACAGTTCTGAGGTAGAAATGTGGTCTACAGAAACCCTGTAATTTATTGCTAGAATGGAAAGGTTTTCAGCACTGGATCTTCTCATTTGGTGAGTAGTCCATAGGAAAAAAATAAGCTGTTTTGCATATGTATTTCTAAAAAATGAAGGTGAATGTATCCACGTAACAAATAAGGAGGACAAAATGATTTTTCTAGAGGAGCAGGTTGAAATACAAAACGCAGTGGGATCCATTAAGAAGTATTTTCCTTTATGGCTGGTCCCAGGCTCACTTTTGTTTAGCTGAATGTGTTTTGCAGTATAGTAAAAACAGACAAGAGTGTCTGTCTCTTGTATCCTTAGTGTAGGGATTCAGTTAAGTTCTTTCTCTAAGTTTTAAAAAAAGTTTTCCTGATTTACAGGGAAAATGGATGGTAAGTATGAAAGTATTCCTTACTGATGGCTGTTCCAGGGACTTGCTTTATTTTTTGTTAGAACCACTGTAGTACTATCCTTTGCAGACTGACATTGGTTTACATCACAGTTTGGATGATCTTCTCCAGTTGTATAATCACAGACCAGCATGGGGAGTCTGTGGGTGGTTTTAAGAGATTTTCTAGGTTTCTTTGTTCCAGGAGTTTGGTGTCCAAACATTATATGATTTGTTTATACTGATTTCATTGTGAAGGAAAGAATAAGTCTGATCTCCTCTTTACTGTAACTCGATAGCATGACAGTTATCTCAAGCATGGCTTCAGTTAGATCTTATTTGTGCCTGAGGAATATTACAGTCTAATATGCATAACATTATATGTGTATTTTCTCTGCTTCTGGTAGCAGCCTTAGAACTCCAGTGTTTCCTTCATGGTCTGATTTTATTGTTTATGTGACAGCTGAAATTATGAAATTCTTAGAACTAACTGGACATAAAGTTTTACTCTCTACTATCATTTAAATTACATTAGTATTTTTGCTTTTATTCTGAGTGTGTTGATTTTAGCTAATCTAATTTTACTCTGTGGTGGAACAGTAAAATTGCTTGTATCCTGATCCTGGAAACCTTCTCAAAGGGTTTGCATACATGTGCAGGCTTATTGGATCATTTACATGAAGAGAGCTTGAATAGTGAAGGATTATTATTATTTATCTTAATAAAATCTTTTATTAAGATAGAGCTGTATATTCATTTACATGCCTTATACAGAAGACTGTTAAATGAAACAGCATCCTGAGGGCTTTTCTTCTTCTCTGTGGCTGGATAGTTGCTAGTGGTTTCCATGCTTTACAGAGTAACATGGACTTACTCAGGAAACATGAAGTCTTCCCACAGCCTTCAGGTATTAATAATTACATGTCACAAGACATTGTCTAAATGCATGTGCAGCTATTTATCTACCTTCCCAGATAACCAGAGCCTTTACATAACAAAACCTTGAAATACTCAGAATTGCACAGAGAAAGGATGAGAAGGAATATTATTGCATCCTACCTTTTAAAGAAATCCCGAAAAGCAGAAGTACTGGATTGCAATTCCTGCTTTCATCACTTCTGAACTTACTGCTAAGGTACCAATTAGATAAAGAACAAGAATTATCTAGGGAGCATGGGGTGATCCTCAGGACAGCTCAGTAACTGCTGTGAGCAGCCTGTGGAATCAGACTCCTCCCTTCCTTTGATCCATGTAGGTTGATTTTTTTCATTTTTTTTTTTTTGCAACAGCTGAATCTTCCCTATCACTGATCCTGGAGGTTAGATTGTCACCTAGGAGGTAGGATACCTAAAACTAAGAAATTTGAAATCTGTGTGTCATACTCTGAACAATAGTGCTCACACCTGTGCCATTGACAAAGAGGACAAAAAGGAGAGTCTCACCTCCATCCACTTCTCTGCTGGTCACCTTCTCAATGACAACAGCGAGCTCTGTTCAGACCTCTGGGAGAGCTGAAGGGCCAGCTGTCTTCAGGAGAGGACTGTATGTTTGTAGATACCAGCTAATCAAGCTGCCAGACCTCTGCCTGTGGTCCTGGCTTTGCAGGTGAACTCCAGAGAGTACCAGGAGTTCACCCTGAGGCTTGGAGTACCTCATTGCCTGCAGGTAGCTCCACACAACATGTAGCTTTCTCAGCTCATTCTTCAGAGAAGCCTGTCTGTCTCTGTCTGTGAATGCTGTCTCTGATCTTAATGCTGAGTACAGAAACTTGAATACTTAACTTTAGACCTTTGATTTTATTCCAGGGATGTGCTGTTCAAAACTTCACTCTTACAGTGCCTAATTTGTAAGCACCTGAATTTTTTATTGAATCTAATCCTGACAGGTTATTTTGTAACTAGCACGATTTTGAGTTAGCACTTTTTGATAGCTGGGGTAATGAATTTTAATAATAGATGCTAGGATGAAATGATAAAATAGCTGTTAGCAGATCTTCCAGACTAAATCCCAGCTGTTTGGTAAAGTTTTTGGACATATAGCTATATTTTTTTACTGTAACTGTGAATGGAGTAAAAGCAGGTCCATGGATGCAGAGCTCAGTTAATCAGAGACAAGGAGTGTCTAATCTTCATTAGTGACCTAATAGTTGGAGAGGTTCCTGAATTTAAGAAGTTCTTGAGGGAATCTGGTTCCTGCTGTTTTTCTTGAAGCACTTTTTGAAGTACACAGTACCCAACATATACCATTCTTACCAGAAAATCACACAGGACAGCAATCATGGAGATGACTGAAGATGCCTCTTACTACATTTTTTATCTTTCTACCTGTGCAGTAGCAGACTGAAGTTGGACTTAACGACTAAAGCAAATCCAAGTGAACAAGGCCAGTTCTTACTTAAATCAAGACAGAAGCTGAATCTGAGGGTAGATTTGATCTTTCCATTAAAAAGGAGACCTGTAAGCAGTGGAAAATATAAAATAATCCAATAAAATAGTCCAATACCACTTCAAAAAATGCACAGGAAGGTAGCTGCTACTGATTTTAAGTGAGGACTAATCCTTCACCTCAAGACAGATTTGCTAAGAATTGCTTGAATTTGTGTGTAAAATAGCAGCACTGGACTAGTCAGAAGGAAAATATGTATTATGAGCCTTTCCTGCACTGGTGTCATTTAACTTGATCACTGGAGTGATGAGCCACTGAAGGCAGATTAGTTTTTTATTTCACCTTAAGGAAATTCCCAAACACCCCCACAGGATTTTGAGGTAAAAGGAGAAGCAATGATGTCATATTACAGCTCCTGTATTGCAAAAAGGCAGGTAAAAATATTCTACCTTAAAAAAAAAAAAAAGACTATAAGCTTGGAAAGGTACTCCTTTCCAAGAGAGCTGGAGAGGGACAGAAAAAGTACAGGTTTGGTTTTTGCTAGAAAACTAGGGTTTTTTTCTTTCCTGCTTATTGTATAATAAAGGCAAACTTTGGGGCACTTGAAAATATTCTCATACCTGAGATAGAGACCTGACTCAGAGCATAAGGCTCAACTTCTTGTTTTTTTTGCTAAGGAGCTAGACAGTGTACAGCTTTCATTTGTCCACCAGCTTCAGCAGCATCTTCCCATTTTTCAAATACTTCCAGAACTCTCAGACCCAAATGGTAGGTTGGAATTTATACATCCAATCTAAATTTTTAAAAATCTGTAGGAGACCTCTTTTTAACAATTAGCCTTTTCACTTGCCTCCTTCTGTCAGAATATGTGATGCTTTTCATACACTAGCTCTCAAAAAACCCTGGTTTTATTTTGCAGTTCACCTCTAATTCCAGGCACTGAGAGCTGGGAATGCTGGACACTACGGGCTAGTAAGGAATGTATAGGAGCTTAACAGCAGGAGCAACAGACCCAGGTTAAAAATTCAGTGACCAGGAACAAATGTGCCTTTTATTTCATCTCCCAGCTAAAATCCTAGATACAGTTTATTGGCTTTAAACTTTTCTCATTTAGTAGAATAATCTAAGCTTAGTGTTTCTTCTTAATCACATCCACTTAAAATGGGACATATATGGCTCTATAAATTAAGCTAGCACAGAAGTATTCTTTGTTTAAAAGACTTGGAAATTGCTTGACAGTTAACTATTAAATGGTATCTGAAATACCTGGAATTTTCCCTGAAGGAGGTTATGCTTCTATTGAAAATGACAAAATCAAGTTTAACCCACAAGTGATGGAAATGTACTGCTTGATTATCTCAAAGTCAGGAGCTAAGTGCATGTCTGAAAAAATTGAGCTAAACTGTTTCTTCAAGGTGATACAGCAGCTTAATGACAGGGTCAGCTTCTTTTGAATAAAACACATTTTTTTATCCCACAAAACACATCAAGAGTACAAGAATTTCTATTCACTTTTAAATAAACTTGAGACCTGTTGAATTTTTCTCATAGAGACAAATCAAGTACATGTATGGATGTGACACACCAAGCAGTGATTAGTGCAGTGGTTATATTTTGCATTTGTCTGTGATATTTTGACTGAAGAGTCTATCTTGGATCTAAAAAGCCTTTTCTCAGAAATCATACATTCTCATACAAAGTTTTTTCTTAATTTAGTATTTTCTGAGGAAGAGTTTTGACCAGCTCTCCACTAGTCTCCTAATTGAATGTCAGATGCAGCTGCTCAGGTGTCCCCCTGAACAAACATGTACAAGTCTCCTCTTTAAGGAACAGCAAGATCTGCAGCATCCTTGTAATACTGAGATCCTTCTTCTCAAATTTGGGGTCCTGACATAAAAAAGGCTGGAATGAAGAATATGGTGTTGCACATACCCAAGTGAAGGCAGGGAGCCAACAAAATGCTGCTGTAATTACAAGTGAACATTCTTGTATCATAAAACTGTAAAGAAAAAGCTATAAATCAGAGCTGGCCTGGTGGTCCCTGGCAGCAAAGTGCAAAAGATTTGAGCTCATTCCCTGAGCTAGCCAAGAGTGGGATGGCAGCAGTGGCTCATTCCAAAGGGAAGGGCATTCCTCATGTCTCCTGAGTGATGGCCATGAAGCAGTGATTTTGGTGGGAGTCAGATCCAGCCTTCAGCCCTGAAGGAGTGATAGTCTGAAAACTTCTGGCCATTGTGAAAAGTAAAGCAAGCTGTGAGCCAGAGGAATTTTGTCTTCAAGAGAGTTTGTGTGTGTGTTTAGGAGCCTGCCACTTTCAGCATTAGATTTGCACTACTGTTCAGATCCTAATATTGGATCACTTGTTGTACTGGAGGACACAAGATTGTCCTTTAATTCAGGTAGTTAGTTCCATATTTCTGTACACTCAGTCATGACACTAAATCATGCTAAAACCTTTGTATAGACATTAGAAAAATCCTAAGAAATTAAGTAATACTATCCAAAATGTCACTACTGAACTTCCCATCACAAATGAACATGGACCCAAACTTAAACTTCAGTTAGAAATGGGCTTTTCTTGTATCCTGGAACATTCTTCCTCTTTTCAGATGTCTCACAAGGATGCAGCTCTTTAAAAATCATTGATCTGTCTAGATAATTAACTAATTTCAAAAGTAACTGAGCAAGTAGCGGGAAGGTAGGAAAGTATGAAAGCTGCTAGCACTGGGCAGTTTTCTAGAGATATTCTTTAATACAAACTGCATGTGTGAATATTTCCTGTCCCTCTGAAAGCTGTGGCTTGATCTGAGCCTACATTTACAGTTTGTCTTTGGAAAATAAGATGATGTACTGTTGTTAAAATAAAATAAAATAAAATAAAATCCTAAGGGTGTTCAAGTGATTACAGCAAAACAAACCTCAAATTGACAGCTGCACAAACAGCACTTGCACAGCAGTGGTAGTCAGCTACTAAGAATGCCCAGTTTCCCATCAGACTGGTAAGAATTTGTAGTTAATATCACATTTCAGGAGTCTTCTGTAATAAACCCACAATTTAATATGCTAACTTGATTATGGAGGAGGTAACAGAGAGCCGACAGAAATTCAGTATTGTTTTGCAGAGTATGTTACCTCCCTGCTGATAGCAGTAAGAGAGCAAGACAGAGGGTGTTTTCCAGTATCAGCCCCTACGCTGGTTTAAGAGGTGCAACCCTGAAAGGTGAGGGGCTCTTTCCCGAAAAGATGTGACCCCTTTAACTCTGATAAACTTCCCAAAAAGATGAGGGAAATTGGTACCCCACAGGATGTGCTCAGCACATTGAGGGATTGTGTTAGTAATGTCCCTGATAATTGTGGATACCTCATTGTAGGAGTCAGTTTCTTTTTAAATTTTTTTAATAGGAGTATACACATCTGTCTTTATACCCAGCAGCTTTTCTGGCCCACAAGAAGTCCTCTGTGAATTTTCCCAACTGAGCTCAGTGGGATCTCTGTCAGCTGCAAGATTTATGTCATCTTTTTCAGTCCTGAGAACTGTTCCTTAAGCTTTTCACATCTGGATTTAATTGGAAAGACATTAAAAGACATTAAGTGTGCTGGAAAAGCATATTTTAGAGAAGATCTTTATAGACACTTCCATTAAGGGAGCTGATGGTTGTAGGTTAAAATGGGATGAGGACAAGCCATCAACAGTTAGCAAAGACAAAATTATATTACAAACTACTTGAGATGAGAAGTTTGTCCTGTACCTCTTGGGTCTGACTCTGCTCGCACTTAAATCAACTTTAATTAGGAAAAAGATACAAGCTAATGCAGTGAAAGAATACTCTAAGATCAGAATCAAAAACTTTTTCCTTTTGGAAAAACTCAAATTTCTAATTACATGTCATATATGCTAAATATAATGCTTTTAGCTGTCAATCTAGATTTGGTACTTTGTTGGACATAGATGCACACTTGTAAAATGAGACTTGGAGAATGAAGAGGGGGATTGGTCATTAGGGCTCTGAGGGTGGAAGGATCCTTCTCTGAATGCCAGTGTGCCGGCCACGGGAGTAGAGTTTCACAGAAGCAGAGATAAGATACAATGTAGTACGTGGGCTTCATTACAGATGTTGTAATGCAAGAATCTACAGCCCTAAACTCCCCCATTGTTCCAGCTACAATTTGCTCCTTGAAGAAACCAATGGCCAATGCTTTGCATTAAGTGTAATCTATTGCTTTTGTCTTCAAACTAAAGTTTCTAGTCATGTTTAGACTGACAAGCACTTTAAATTTAAGGTAATGGTCTCAGTATGAGAGAACAAACATTCTTTCATTCTAAAATTGCTAAAACCAAGGAATCCGATATTTAGGAAATTGCTCCCATGTCTAAAGCAAAGTGTATGGTCTTTAGACATAAAAATATGTCAAGTTTAAAGAAAAAAAGGTTGTTTTGTTAATCATTGTGGGAGGAAAAGTACTCTTTAGAATATTTCAGCAAAAAAAAAAATTGTGAGAGGCTCTCACCAGTCATCTTCTCCTAAAAGGGAGACTTTTTCTCCACTATGTCATAGAAAATGTTTTGCATTGTTGATGACAGCTTGATGAGTGATAGTGATAGGAATGAGGCATTTGAATTAAATGGCTGCAGTGCAGGCTTTTAAAATTTTCTATCATTAAATACCTTTATTTAGAATCTCCCTCTTTCTATCTTGGCCTATGACAAAAAGGATGTAAACTAGTAAAACTGATTCTTACATTTATTACCTGACCTTGGGCCAGCCCTTTCTGTGCTCATGTTCTTTCTCTTTGGTTTCCTTCTCTTTTAAAAGAGCATTAATTAAACTACCTCTGTTCCTTAGTGACACTTTGTCTCATGAAGAAGAGGCTATTTGCAAGGAGAACCAAAAAGTACCTAAACACTAGTGAGTGTGTTTTACAAGTTCAGTTTATTAAGTGAAAGAGTAGCCATGTTGATGCAAGTATTGAGTAATACTTGATAGTTTGAACCTTGTCGTATACTGATTTTGGTGGGGATATTTGGGAATTCATAAAATCTTTTAATATCTAGGGTTTTTTTTGACCACTCAGTATGAGCAATTACCTAAGAAAACCACTTAAATAGCAGAATAAATACTTATAGCTCATCAATTTTGTTAAAAGAGTTCTAGCTATATCTACATTTCTATGTAGGTCAGGGCCCATTCCTTCATGGGGAATAACACAGTCATGTATGTATTGATACCTATGTAGTGAAGGCAGTGATGTCAAAACCAGGATGGAACTGTGGAGGTCAGATAAATGAAGGGGATTGTCTAACACAGCGTATTTTAGAAGTCACTGTAAACTCTTATGCCGTCAAAAATCTCAGTCCACTTATTTAAAATCAAGAGGTCAAAATCTCCTGCAATACATACAGGGTTAATGGCAGCAGACTTACAAATCTATTGCAGTGGTGTGGAGAAATGCCTATAAATAAATAAATAAACCAAATCATTCTGAGAACACAGCTGACAAGGATATTTTCCAGCCATCAGTGATGAGAGAGTGATTCATGGCCTTTTTTCAATGCTGGTGCAGGATTTTGCCTGAGGATATGCATTCTGCTGTTTCCAGTTTTACATTTGAAGCTGTCTTTCTTAAAATCTCCTATAATTTTTTCTGTAGTTCCTCAGTCATGCTTGAGTGTTGTCTTAGTTTATACATAATTTAAACCTCTACCTACCAATACAATAATTGGCCATCTAAAGACTCTCATTTGGAAATCTCTAATTACTGAAAGCTCCTATATTACTTAAATGTCTACCTTTTCTGAAAGTTAGTGTCTAAGGAGTTTTTATCTAAGGACATAAAATTGGAAACAAGATTAATTTAAGATTAATTGCTGTCTAGTGAAATTCTGTTGTATATTTGTAGTATAAACACTTGGAAATTTCATTTTAAAGTACTTTCTCTTATAAGTAGGCTGGGATGATGCATGATTTTTTCTGTATTTGTTCTTGGAATTGCAGCAACTGAAGGAAAAATTTGAAGTCTTGAATTTAGAAACAAATTTACTTTAAAAGAACTTCCAGAACTCTAGATAAAATCTATAGCAGATACACTGAAAAGATACTGAAAATATCTGACAGAAGATTTACTTAACTTTTAATTCTGTTTTAACTATTTAAGATTTATTTGAACTGCTGGTACTGAGGCCCAACTTTCACACCTCATTTCACCATCAGAGGATGTAGACACACCTCAGTACATACTGGCACTGAACCTGAAAGCTCTTTTGAGATGTTCATGAAGCAGCATCAAGTTACTGGTTTCCTGCATAAGTTGTCATGAAGGCAAAAATCGTGATAGTACTTGAGTATATTGCCCCTTTCAACTGGGAATATGTGTGTGGGAGGAGTCTGAGAAGATGCAGATTAAAGAACAGTCTGAGTCCCATATAGATCCTTTAGCAATCCCTTTTTCTCTTATTCCTACCTGCAAGTAAGAACACAACCTAAACATGGCAACAAGACTGGCCTCTCCATGCTGGATTAATCTCTTATATTTTGTTAACTTAGGTGTGTTTGACTTTAATTATCATTTATCAAACCCTCTTCATACAAAAGCATACCTTTTACTAATTTTTAAAATGTGCTTTTCAGCATGCTTTTTTCTCTTTGTGACTCTCTTTCTCTCTTTGTGGCTTTGTATCACCATTAAAACAATAGAACTGTCTCACCCCCGATGATTATGCAGCTCTTTCTTGGGCTTTAAGAGAATGTTTCACGATTTCTTGCTCCTGGAATTACTGCAGGCTCCCAAGAATGACAGTCAGATTTGTAGTGTGGTGGTTCACATGGAAAATAAGCCACACCCAACTGACTCTCTACTGTTAAGCATTCTTTACTTTACTTTAATAGATAAAGTAGGTGAATTTAGGTTGAAGATCAAAACCTATGTAAATAAAGTTCCATGCTGAGTAGTGTCTTTCACTCCATGCACTTCTCAGCATATTAAGAGGCCTGGAGGAATGAGTACGTGTGCAGTAAAACTAGGTGGAAAAAGGTGACATGCATGCTGTTGTTGATAGAAGCTCTGTTTAATATATTGGAAAAATTGTTCAAGAACAGTTAATCCTTACTTTAGGATTACCCCCAGAAAGCTGGCAAGGTCAGGCTGTACATGGATTGTGTGTCATTTAAATTCTGGCTGCATGAGTTGCCTGGAGGCAGCATTAACTACTACGTGGGACTTGTTCTAAGCTACATCTGTGAATCATCATTCTTTGTTTGAAAATAGTGGACTCCTCCTATCCTCCAAGCTCCTTCTCTTGACAGGTGCAATCAGTAGCCTTAAGTGTAGTGCCTATCAGGTGACTGTGCCTTTGTGCAGAGATTAATCAGTTTAGAAAATGCTATTTCCATGTAAACTACATGAGTTAATCAGATTGTAGCCCTGTGTTTTTCATGCATATCATAAACAAAATGAGGAAATAGCTTAAAGTCATTTAATTAAGGTTTACACTGTGTGCTGTGAAAAGCCTTTCTGAACTTAATATTCAAACAGATTTTAACATTGGTTCACATGAAATCTAATCAACTGGAGAGAACAGCACATTGAAAGGAAAGCAATGAAAACTCCTAGCAGGAGTCATTGCTTGCAATATAGTAAATTCATTTACAACAGAAGCTGAGGCAAAAAGGGATTTGTTTGCAATACTTACGGGGTTTTTAGCTTGTATGTAGCCAACCTGTAGACAAATCCAAGAGAATTAAATAGGTAAGGAGTCAAATTTTGGCTACTTTATGTGCATGTATGTAAGTCTACACAAACAAATATATCTTCTCTTTGTGCATTTCTGTATGCATGAAGTATTGAGTGTGGGGAAGTTAAAGCCAAGTGGAAGCTTACTCAAAAATTTCTTCATCTAGAGAAATCAAAAGCAATCACCAAGAACAATAATTTGAATACATACTTAAATAGTTGCTCAGTTTTGGGGCACTGGGCCTTCAAACTCACCTCTCTAGCTGTAATATTGTTGGGGTTTTTCCAATAGCCTTTAAATGTGAAATTAAAATCCATATATTAAAAATTCATGAAGTGCATCTCATTACTGATGCAGACAGCTTTGCTGCAATATTATTGCACAGCTGACATTGCCTTTTGAGGCCTCAGTAGTCAGGGAAAAGGAAAGAAACTCACTGATTAGCGGGACATTTTTTCTTTTGATTTAGGAAACAAATAAACATTGATTTGTTTGTAAATACTACCAGTTTTGCTCATGCTCTGATGTTCTCTAGGCTTTTGGCTTGAAACTAAAACCCAGGACTATGATAGTAACCTGGTATGCAAACATGTTCTCAAGCCTAAACTTGAGCAACAGAGACTTGTTGATGCCTATGGCATGTGACTACAAGAAACATGACCACAATGAATCATTTGACTCAGCAAACTCAGTCCTGAACTAAGACCCAGCTACTAAAGACAGTAAAATCTTGTCCTTTATGACCTTCTCTAGACCCTGACAAGTCAGTCTTGCAGTTTCTGCCCGTAATTTTATGTCTTCAGAAAATACTGATTAAGGCCAAGATGAATAAGGTTTTTTTATGTACTTAGAAAACTGATGTTAGGAGGCATATCACCAGTGAACTAACAGTATAAAGCAGTGTGTTTATTAGGATTGTGTCAGACCTCCTTGGTAAAGTCAACTGGAAGGGCCAAAAAGAACAACAAACTTTTACAATTTTCATTTTCATGGAATAAGCTGAAATGTAATATAGATTTAAGAGGAAAAACACAAACCACATACTGTGTTAAAACAAACGTGAAAATTTTATGGTGAGGATGTGATCTTAAATGCATATGGGCTAGTGGAGTGCCTGTCTGCTGTTCTTGCTAGAGAATGATCTAATGTTACTACATTGTCATTATAAGACACTTAATCCCCAGAGTGAGAAACAGGAAGAATATTTACAAGTTTCAGTGCTATTTACTAATTGCCAATTGACTTGAGGAAAGCTAAAAAATGACTGGAAACATCCATCCCCATCCTGATACACACACATACTAATAATGGAAATGGCAGCCAAGACAAACAGCTAGCAGTGCGGTGCATCCTGTTGGCATTGTATTTTTGGCACTGTTGTAGCTACACAGAAAACAAGTGATACAAGAAATGTGTAAGGACATCTGTTCTGTAACCTATGGGGCTTCACTCACAAAACAGTTGTAAAATCTTCTGGGGGAGAGAAAAATTTCTCTGTATCTGTGCAGATGCACTATTGTAAGAAAAATATCAATGGAAGGAAGTGTTGAGCCTTTAAAAGAGGAAATTGTTCACCAGATTCACTGTCAAATGCTCATTCTTTTCTTTCCTTTTCATTTAACCTAAGTTATGTGCCATTCATAAGTTATATTTAAGCCAAGTGGTGTAAATCTACTGGGACTAATAGAATTGAATCATGGATTAAATTAGCCTGGTGTCTGCTTGTAACTCTTCTTCACTGCAGATTACTTGAGCTCTGTGTTGCTCTGCTGACTATTCAGGTCACAGCCTCCAAGCTACCAGCTTCCTTCCTGAATCCAGCATCTTCATGTCTGTCTAGGGGCATGATGGGGAGAGAAGAAACATTAAAGACATCTATTAAGATCCAAACTATTGTTTACTCACCTGCTTCTCTTAGCTTGCTGATCCTCCCAAATACAAGCAGGCTATGGGAGAAAGAAAAGGGGAAGTTTTCAGTACACTGCAAGGCTCTCTCTACTCCCCTTCAGCCACATCCCATTCATGGACCTTTTAAAAAGGAAATAAACTTTTCCAAAACTCAAATCTTGTTGCAAATGATGGGATATAAGTAATTAAGCTTCCCCCAGAGGTAACTTATGGAGAGGAAGACATGGTTCTATGAAAAAGAAATCAGACTTCATATTAACCTGGAACAAATTAGGAAACTGGAAGTTAAAGAGGGACTGTGAGGTGTAGGAGGTTGGGAAAACCTGGAGAAGAAAAGCTTAGCCCTGGGAGCTGCTGGAGTCCTGGGTGGGAGAGCATTTAGGAGCTGGAAAAATGCAGACTTCAAGAGTGCTTACTAAAACACCCTGACACCTGTAGCTGGAAGATCAAGGATATAGGCGCAGGACTGCTTCCCTGCTGATTGCTTCCTCTGATATTTGGTTTCACAAATGCAATAGGTCTAAGATTTTATCTTTTACGTCATATTTCAGTTTGGGAAAGGCATGGCTTGAAAACGGTGAGATGGTGAAATGAGACTGCACCATGTTACAAGCATTAGGATTTGGAAGTTGCGTTGGTATTAAACATGCTTATCATTGAACACCTTGAATCATATTTTCATTTTACATGTTTTCTCTAATTGTTCCATATTTACTTATTGACAGCCATATGCTCCCATGCTCCCATTGACACCCAATGATCCATGCTTCTAGGCAAAGTGTTCATTATTTCATATTATAGTACTTCTTCTCTTGCTATTAGAAGAGGAGAAGGGCTCTCCTGATCAGATTCTATTAAGCTAATGGCTTATATTCATCCAGGAAGTTTCAAATCAGTTTTCCTGGAAAACAACCCTAAAAGCTGCTCTGTAATTCTGTAATTTATGTGTGATGCCTTGCAAATAGTCAGTTCTGTGAGTAAAACAGTAGTAAGTAACAGAGCTACTCAGCAATTCTAGAATTCAGATGTTTGTGTTGGTCTAATTAATCTCTTGATGATTTGGGATTTCAGTTACCCCTAATTGAGACCAGACTGTTCTGCAGATCATATGATCAATCTGTGATTTAATCTTGAATGAAACTTTACTTGGCTCTACTTACAAACTGTGATCAGGGCCTTTTCGTCCAAGTCACTGTACAAACAAATAACCTGAACACAAAGTTCTTCCACAATAAGTTTACAATTCACACATCAGACCAGGAAGCTAAGAGTGGGTATGAAAAAGTAAACAAGGTGGGTTGAGAAACATATGAGGTAGCAGTTTAACTGTGTGGGAGGAGTGGATGTCTTAGCTTCCTTCTCTCCTTGCAGTGCTACCTGGAAATGAGCTTTGGCTTACCATACATAAGAAGGAAGGAGATTCTGATAGTTTTGCTAATGTGCGTCAGGGGAAAAAATGGATGTGAAAAGACAGGAGATTCTTGGGTGCCAGTCCCTTCCCATTGGATTCTTTCTCACAGTTGCTTACCCATGACCAATTAAAGTACAAGGAAGAATAGGAGCCCAAATCACTCCCCTTCCTCACTTGATGAGTTGTGCTTGCATTGTGATGAAAAGGAACCTCAGGGAGAGGAGAAGAGATGAACTGGGATGAAGAAATGTGTTGGGTTACTGGAACAGAAAAGTTAAGAGGAGAGTAGTTGAAAACCCTTATTGCCACTGGGGGAATTATTTGTGATGAGTAGTGATTTTGCTGTGCAGTCAAGATCAAGGATGGAAAGACAAATGGTGGTTAGATCTTACAGGAGTAGAGAATGTGCACGTGAAACTTGTGAAGGGACACTGTGAGGCGGTAGAGAAAGAACTGTTATGAAGAATGGAAATATATCAAAACATCAAGAAAACCAAAAGAAATGAGGAAAGAGAAAATTCTCACTGGGGAACTCAGTGAGTGATAAAAGTGAAAGATCCAGTAATGGAATCTCATACAGGGGGCTCAGAATACATGGTAAAGGTGGAGTGGATTGTAGGTAACAGTGATAATCTGAGGTTTACCAAAAGAGTTTATAAAATGTTTAGCACTTTTTTTTGGGGGGG